>ARYC01010706.1:0-24227 GCA_000711775.1 Oxytricha trifallax
TGATTTTATATTCGTGTTCAGCGAGGTCTAAATGACCAGAATTGATATTTTCGGGAGTTTTTGGGAAATATAAATTGCAAGTTGAGTTTTGCCGGGGAAAGGTTCGGCTCCAGGGCCAAATTTTTAAAAATGGAAAAATGGACAAAATGACCCTCCTATAACTTTTGAAAATGACTATATATCTGGTGTTTTGGTGTCACACTCTTTGATCAGGAGCCCAAATTTAGTGGATTTGCTTCATTCCAGGTCATCTCATGAATTTCCTTGACCCTCTCCCGCTGCCTTGAAATCCTAAAAATCGATGTTTAACATACTCACTCATCAGTTCTTATAATAAAACTTCAATTGCCTGTATCTCTGCGCGTTTTGAATATTAATTAATTCTGATTTTATATTCGTGTTCAGCGAGGTCTAAATGACCAGAATAGATATTTTCGGGAGTTCTTGGGAAATATAAATTGCAAGTTGAGTTTTGGCGGGGAAGGGTCGGCTCCAGGGCCAAATTATAAAAATCAAAAAATGGCAAAATGACCACCCTATAACTTTTGAAAATGACTATATATCTGGTGTTCCGGTGTCACACTCTTGTTCAGGAGCCCAAATTTAGTGGATTTGCTTAATTCCAGGTCATCTCATGAATTTCCGTGACCCTCTCCCGCTGCCTTGAAAACCCGCAAAATCGATGTTTAACACACTCACTCATCAATTCCTATAATAAAACTTAATATGGCTGTATCTTTGCGTGCTTTGAAGATAAAGTAATTCTGATTTTATATTAGTGTTCAGCGAGGTCAAAATGACCAGAATTGATATTTTCGGGAGTTTTTGGGAAATATAAATTGCAAGTTGAATTTTGCCGGGGAAGGGTTCTGCTCCTGGGCCAAATTATAAAAATCAAAAAATGGACAAATTGACCCCCCTATAACTTTTGAAAATGACTATATATCTGGTGTTCCCGTGTCACACACTTGATCAGGAGCCCAAATTTAGCGGATTTGCTTAATTCCAGGTCATCTCATGAATTTCCGTGACCCTCTCCCGCTGCCTTGAAATCCCTAAAAATCGATGTTTAAGACACTCACTCATCAGTTCTTATAATAAAACTTCAAGTGCCTGTATCTTTGCGCCTATTGAAAATAAATCGATTCTGATTTTATATTCGTGTTCAGCGAGGTCTAAATGACCAGAATTGATATTTTCGGGAGTTTTTGGGAAATATAAATTGCAAGTTGAGTTTTGCCGGGGAGGGTTCGGCTCCTGGGCCAATTTTTAAAATCAAAAAATGGACAAATTGACCCCCCTATAACTTTTGAAAATGACTATATATTTGGTGTTCCAGTGTCACACTCTTGATCAGGAGCCAAATTTAGCGGATTTGCTTAATTCCAGGTCATCTCATGAATTTCCGTGACCCTCTCCCGCTGCCTTGAAATCCCTAAAAATCGATGTTTAAGACACTCACTCATCAGTTCTTATAATAAAACTTCAAGTGCCTGTATCTTTGCGCCTATTGAAGATAAATCAATTCTGATTTTATATTCGTGTTCAGCGAGGTCTAAATGATTAGAATTGATATTTTCGGGAGTTCTTGGGAAATATAAATTGCAAGTTGAGTTTTGGCGGGGAAGGGTCGGCTCCAGGGCCAAATTATAAAAATCAAAAAATGGCAAAATGACCACCCTATAACTTTTGAAAATGACTATATATCTGGTGTTCCGGTGTCACACTCTTGATCAGGAGCCCAAATTTAGCGGATTTGCTTAATTCCAGGTCATCTCATGAATTTCCGTGACCCTCTCCCGCTGCCTTGAAATCCCTAAAAATCGATGTTTAAGACACTCACTCATCAGTTCTTATAATAAAACGTCAAGTGCCTGTATCTTTGCGCCTATTGAAGATAAATCAATTCTGATTTTATATTCGTGTTCAGCGAGGTCTTAATGACCAGAACTGATATTTTCGGGAGTTCTTGGGAAATATAAATTGCAAGTTGAGTTTTGCCGGGAAAAGGTTCGACTCCAGGGCCAAATTTTAAAAATCAAAAAATGGACAAAATGACCACCCTATAACTTTTGAAAATGACTATATATCTGGTGTTCCGGTGTCACACTCTTGATCAGGAGCCCAAATTTAGTGGATTTGCTTCATTCCAAGTCATCTCATGAATTTCCGTGACCCTCTCCCGCTGCCTTGAAAACCCTAAAAATCGATGTTTAACACACTCACTCATCAGTTCTTATAATAAAACTTCAATGCCTGTATCTCTGCGCGTTATGAAGATAAATAAATTCTGATTTTATATTTGTGTTCAGCGAGGTCTAAATGGCCAGAATTGATATTTTCTGGAGTTTTCTGGAAATATAAATTGCAAGTTGAGTTTTGCCGGGGAAGGGTTCGGCTCCTGGGCCAAATTATAAAAATCAAAAAATGGACAAATTGACCCCCTATGACTTTTGAAAATGACTATATATCTGGTGTTCCGGTGTCACACTCTTGTTCAGGAGACCAAATTTAGTGGATTTGCTTCATTCCAGGTCATCTCTTGAATTTCCGTGACTCTCTCCCTGCCTTGAAAACACTAAAAATCGATGTTTAACAGACTCACTGATCAATTCCTATAATAAAACTTCAACTGCCTGTACTTTGCGCGTCTTGAAGATAAATAAATTCTGATTTTATATTCGTGTTCAGCGAGGTCTAAATGACCAGAATTGATATTTTCGGGAGGTGTTGGGAAATATAAATTGCAAGTTGAGTTTTGCCGGGGAAGGGTTCGGCTCCTGGGCCAATTTATAAAAATCAAAAAATGGACATATTGACCCCCTTATAACTTTTGAAAATGACTATATATCTGGTGTTCCCGTGTCACACTCTTGATCAGGAGCCCAAATTTAGTGGATTTGCTTAATTCCAGGTCATCTCATGTATTTCCGTGACCCTCTCCCGCTGCCTTGAAAATCCTAAAAATCAATGTTTAACATACTCACTCATCAGTTCTTATAATAAAACGTCAAGTGCCTGTATCTTTGCGCCTATTGAAGATAAATCAATTCTGATTTTATATTCGTGTTCAGCGAGGTCTTAATGACCAGAACTGATATTTTCGGGAGTTCTTGGGAAATATAAATTGCAAGTTGAGTTTTGCCGGGAAAAGGTTCGACTCCAGGGCCAAATTTTAAAAATCAAAAAATGGACAAAATGACCACCCTATAACTTTTGAAAATGACTATATATCTGGTGTTCCGGTGTCACACTATTGATCAGGAGCCCAAATTTAGTGTTTGCTTAATTCCAGGTCATCTCATGAATTTCCGTGACCCTCTCCCGCTGCCTTGAAATCCCTAAAAATCGATGTTTAAGACACTCACTCATCAGTTCTTATAATAAAACTTCAAGTGCCTGTATCTTTGCGCCTATTGAAAATAAATCGATTCTGATTTTATATTCGTGTTCAGCGAGGTCTAAATGACCAGAATTGATATTTTCGGGAGTTCTTGGGAAATATAAATTGCAAGTTGAGTTTTGCCGGGTAAGGGTTCGGCTCCAGGGCCAAATTATAAAAATCAAAAAATGGACAATTTGACCCCCTATAACATTTGAAAATGACTATATATCTGGTGTTCCCGTGTCACACTCTTGATCAGGAGCCAAATTTAGTGGATTAGCTTAATTCCAGGTCATCTCATGAATTTCCTTGACCCTCTCCCACTGCCTTGAAAACCCTAAAAATCGATGTTTAAGACACTCACTCATCAGTTCTTATAATAAAACTTCAAGTGCCTGTATCTTTGCGCCTATTGAAAATAAATCGATTCTGATTTTATATTCGTGTTCAGCGAGGTCTAAATGACCAGAATTGATATTTTCGGGAGTTCTTGGGAAATATAAATTGCAAGTTGAGTTTTGCCGGGGAAGGGTTCGGCTCCTGGGCCAAATTATAAAAATCAAAAAATGGACAAATTGACCCCCTATGACTTTTGAAAATGACTATATATCTGGTGTTCCCGTGTCACACACTTGATCAGGAGCCCAAATTTAGCGGATTTGCTTAATTCCAGGTCATCTCATGAATTTCCGTGACCCTCTCCCGCTGCCTTGAAATCCCTAAAAATCGATGTTTAAGACACTCACTCATCAGTTCTTATAATAAAACTTCAAGTGCCTGTATCTTTGCGCCTATTGAAAATAAATCGATTCTGATTTTATATTCGTGTTCAGCGAGGTCTAAATGACCAGAATTGATATTTTCGGGAGTTCTTGGGAAATATAAATTGCAAGTTGAGTTTTGCCGGGGAAGGGTTCGGCTCCTGGGCCAAATTATAAAAATCAAAAAATGGACAAATTGACCCCCTATGACTTTTGAAAATGACTATATATCTGGTGTTCCCGTGTCACACACTTGATCAGGAGGCCCAAATTTAGCGGATTTGCTTAATTCCAGGTCATCTCATGAATTTCCGTGACCCTCTCCCGCTGCCTTGAAATCCCTAAAAATCGATGTTTAAGACACTCACTCATCAGTTCTTATAATAAAACTTCAAGTGCCTGTATCTTTGCGCCTATTGAAAATAAATCGATTCTGATTTTATATTCGTGTTCAGCGAGGTCTAAATGACCAGAATTGATATTTTCGGGAGTTCTTGGGAAATATAAATTGCAAGTTGAGTTTTGCCGGGGAAGGGTTCGGCTCCTGGGCCAATTTATAAAAATCAAAAAATGGACATATTGACCCCCTTATAACTTTTGAAAATGACTATATATCTGGTGTTCCCGTGTCACACTCTTGATCAGGAGCCCAAATTTAGCGGATTTGCTTAATTCCAGGTCATCTCATGAATTTCCGTGACCCTCTCCCGCTGCCTTGAAATCCCTAAAAATCGATGTTTAAGACACTCACTCATCAGTTCTTATAATAAAACTTCAAGTGCCTGTATCTTTGCGCCTATTGAAAATAAATCGATTCTGATTTTATATTCGTGTTCAGCGAGGTCTAAATGACCAGAATTGATATTTTCGGGAGTTCTTGGGAAATATAAATTGCAAGTTGAGTTTTGCCGGGGAAAGGTTCGGCTCCAGGGCCAAATTTTTAAAAATGGAAAAATGGACAAAATGACCCTCCTATAACTTTTGAAAATGACTATATATCTGGTGTTTTGGTGTCACACTCTTGTTCAGGAGCCCAAATTTAGTGGATTTGCTTAATTCCAGGTCATCTCATGAATTTCCGTGACCCTCTCCCGCTGCCTTGAAAACCCTAAAAATCGATGTTTAACACACTCACTCATCAGTTCTTATAATAAAACTTCAATGCCTGTATCTCTGCGCGTTATGAAGATAAATAAATTCTGATTTTATATTTGTGTTCAGCGAGGTCTAAATGGCCAGAATTGATATTTTCTGGAGTTTTCTGGAAATATAAATTGCAAGTTGAGTTTTGCCGGGGAAGGGTTCGGCTCCTGGGCCAAATTATAAAAATCAAAAAATGGACAAATTGACCCCCTATGACTTTTGAAAATGACTATATATCTGGTGTTCCCGTGTCACACACTTGATCAGGAGCCCAAATTTAGTGGATTTGCTTAATTCCAGGTCATCTCATGAATTTCCTTGACCCTCTCCCGCTGCCTTGAAAACCCTAAAAATCGATGTTTAACACACTCACTCATCAGTTCTTATAATAAAACTTCAAGTGCCTGTATCTTTGCGCCTATTGAAGATAAATCAATTCTGATTTTATATTCGTGTTCAGCGAGGTCTAAATGATTAGAATTGATATTTTCGGGAGTTCTTGGGAAATATAAATTGCAAGTTGAGTTTTGGCGGGGAAGGGTCGGCTCCAGGGCCAAATTATAAAAATCAAAAAATGGCAAAATGACCACCCTATAACTTTTGAAAATGACTATATATCTGGTGTTCCGGTGTCACACTCTTGATCAGGAGCCCAAATTTAGCGGATTTGCTTAATTCCAGGTCATCTCATGAATTTCCGTGACCCTCTCCCGCTGCCTTGAAATCCCTAAAAATCGATGTTTAACACACTCACTCATCAGTTCTTATAATAAAACTTCAATGCCTGTATCTTTGCGCCTATTGAAGATAAATCAATTCTGATTTTATATTCGTGTTCAGCGAGGTCTAAATGATTAGAATTGATATTTTCGGGAGTTCTTGGGAAATATAAATTGCAAGTTGAGTTTTGGCGGGGAAGGGTCGGCTCCAGGGCCAAATTATAAAAATCAAAAAATGGCAAAATGACCACCCTATAACTTTTGAAAATGACTATATATCTGGTGTTCCGGTGTCACACTCTTGATCAGGAGCCCAAATTTAGCGGATTTGCTTAATTCCAGGTCATCTCATGAATTTCCGTGACCCTCTCCCGCTGCCTTGAAAACCCTAAAAATCGATGTTTAACACACTCACTCATCAGTTCTTATAATAAAACTTCAATGCCTGTATCTCTGCGCCTAATGAAGATAAATAAATTCTGATTTTATATTCGTGTTCAGCGAGGTCTAAATGACCAGAATTGATATTTTCGGGAGTTCTCGGGAAATATAAATTGCAAGTTGAGTTTTGCCGGAAGGGTCGGCTCCAGGGCCAAATTATAAAAATCAAAAAATGGCAAAATGACCACCCTATAACTTTTGAAAATGACTATATATCTGGTGTTCCAGTGTCACACTATTGATCAGGAGCCCAAATTTAGCGGATTTGCTTAATTCCAGGTCATCTCATGAATTTCAGTGACCCTCTCCCGCTGCCTTGAAAACCCTAAAAATCGATGTTTAACACACTCACTCATCAGTTCTTATAATAAAACTTCAGTCCTGTATCTTTGCGCCTATTGAAAATAAATCAATTCTGATTTTATATTCGTGTTCAGCGAGGTCTAAATGACCAGAATGGATATTTTAGGGAGTTCTTGGGAAATATAAATTGCAAGTTGAGTTTTGGCGGGGAAGGGTTCGGCTCCAGGGCCAAATTATAAAAATCAAAAAATGGACAAAATGACCACCCTATAACTTTTGAAAATGACTATATATCTGGTGTTCCGGTGTCACACTCTTGATCAGGAGCCCAAATTTAGTGGATTTGCTTAATTCCAGGCCACCTCAAGAATTTCCGTGACCCTCTCCCGCTGCCATAAAAACCCTAAAAATCGATATTTAACACACTCACTCATCAGTTCTTATAATAAAACTTAAAATGCCTGTATCTTTGCGCCTATTGAAGATAAATCAATTCTGATTTTATATTCGTGTTCAGCGAGGTCTAAATGACCAGAATTGATATTTTCGGGAGTTCTTGGGAAATATAAATTGCAAGTTGAGTTTTGGCGGGGAAGGGTCGGCTCCAGGGCCAAATTATAAAAATCAAAAAATGGCAAAATGACCACCCAATAACTTTTGAAAATGACTATATATCTGGTGTTCCGGTGTCACACTCTTGATCAGGAGCCCAAATTAAGCGGATTTGCTTAATTCCAGGTCACCTCATGAATTTCCTTGACCCTCTCCCACAGCCTTGAAAACCCTAAAAATCGATGTTTAACATACTCACTCATAAATTCTTATAATAAAACTTAAATGCCTGTATCTTTGCGCCTATTAAAGATAAATCAATTCTGATTTTATATTCGTGTTCAGCGAGGTCTAAATGATTAGAATTGATATTTTCGGGAGTTCTTGGGAAATATAAATTGCAAGTTGAGTTTTGGCGGGGAAGGGTCGGCTCCAGGGCCAAATTATAAAAATCAAAAAATGGCAAAATGACCACCCTATAACTTTTGAAAATGACTATATATCTGGTGTTCCGGTGTCACACTCTTGATCAGGAGCCCAAATTTAGCGGATTTGCTTAATTCCAGGTCATCTCATGAATTTCCGTGACCCTCTCCCGCTGCCTTGAAAACCCTAAAAATCGAAGTTTAACACAATCACTCATCAGTTCTTATAATAAAACTTAAAATGCCTGTATCTTTGCGCCTATTGAAAATAAATCAATTCTGATTTTATATTCGTGTTCAGCGAGGTCTAAATGACCAGAATTGATATTTTCGGGAGTTCTTGGGAAATATAAATTGCAAGTTGAGTTTTGCCGGGGAAGGGTCGGCTCCAGGGCCAAATTATAAAAATCAAAAAATGGCAAAATGACCACCCTATAACTTTTGAAAATGACTATATAACTGGTGTTCCGGTGTCACACTCTTGATCAGGAGCCCAAATTTAGCGGATTTGCTTAATTCCAGGTCATCTCATGAATTTCCGTGACCCTCTCCCGCTGCCTTGAAATCCCTAAAAATCGATGTTTAAGACACTCACTCATCAGTTCTTATAATAAAACTTCAAGTGCCTGTATCTTTGCGCCTATTGAAAATAAATCAATTCTGATTTTATATTCGTGTTCAGCGAGGTCTAAATGACCAGAATTGATATTTTCGGGAGTTCTTGGGAAATATAAATTGCAAGTTGAGTTTTGCCGGGGAAGGGTCGGCTCCAGGGCCAAATTATAAAAATCAAAAAATGGCAAAATGACCCCCTATAACTTTTGAAAATGACTATATATCTGGTGTTCCCGTGTCACACACTTGATCAGGAGCCCAAATTTAGCGGATTTGCTTAATTCCAGGTCATCTCATGAATTTCCGTGACCCTCTCCCGCTGCCTTGAAATCCCTAAAAATCGATGTTTAAGACACTCACTCATCAGTTCTTATAATAAAACTTCAAGTGCCTGTATCTTTGCGCCTATTGAAAATAAATCGATTCTGATTTTATATTCGTGTTCAGCGAGGTCTAAATGACCAGAATTGATATTTTCGGGAGTTCTTGGGAAATATAATTGCAAGTTGAGTTTTGGCGGGGAAGGGTTCGGCTCCAGGGCCAAATTATAAAAATCAAAAAATGGACAAAATGACCACCCTATAACTTTTGAAAATGACTATATATCTGGTGTTCCGGTGTCACACACTTGATCAGGAGCCCAAATTTAGCGGATTTGATTAATTCCAGGTCACCTCATGAATTTACGTGACCCTCTCCCGCTGCCTTGAAAACCCTAAAAATCGATGTTTAACACAATCACTCATCAGTTCTTATAATAAAACTTAAAATGCCTGTATCTTTGCGCCTATTGAAAATAAATCAATTCTGATTTTATATTCGTGTTCAGCGAGGTCTAAATGACCAGAATGGATATTTTAGGGAGTTCTTGGGAAATATAAATTGCAAGTTGAGTTTTGCCGGGGAAGGGTTCGGCTCCAGGGCCAAATTATAAAAATCAAAAAATGGACAAATTGACCCCCTATAACTTTTGAAAATGACTATATATCTGGTGTTCCAGTGTCACACACTTGATCAGGACCCAAATTTAGTGGATTTGCTTAATTCCAGGTCATCTCATGAATTTCCTTGACCCTCACCCACTGCCTTGAAAACCCTAAAAATCGATGTTTAACACACTCACTCATCAGTTCTTATAATAAAACTTAAAGTGCCTGTATCTTTGCGCCTATTGAAGATAAATCAATTCTGATTTTATATTCGTGTTCAGCGAGGTCTAAATGATTAGAATTGATATTTTCGGGAGTTCTTGGGAAATATAAATTGCAAGTTGAGTTTTGGCGGGGAAGGGTCGGCTCCAGGGCCAAATTATAAAAATCAAAAAATGGCAAAATGACCACCCTATAACTTTTGAAAATGACTATATATCTGGTGTTCCGGTGTCACACTTTTATTAGGAGCCCAAATTTAGCGGATTTGCTTAATTCCAGGTCATCTCATGAATTTCCGTGACCCTCTCCCGCTGCCTTGAAATCCCTAAAAATCGATGTTTAAGACACTCACTCATCAGTTCTTATAATAAAACTTCAAGTGCCTGTATCTTTGCGCCTATTGAAGATAAATCAATTCTGATTTTATATTCGTGTTCAGCGAGGTCTAAATGATTAGAATTGATATTTTCGGGAGTTCTTGGGAAATATAAATTGCAAGTTGAGTTTTGGCGGGGAAGGGTCGGCTCCAGGGCCAAATTATAAAAATCAAAAAATGGCAAAATGACCACCCTATAACTTTTGAAAATGACTATATATCTGGTGTTCCGGTGTCACACTCTTGATCAGGAGCCCAAATTTAGTGGGTTTGTTTAATTCCAGGTCATCTCATGAATTTCCGTGACCAGCTCCCGCTGCCATGAAAACCCTAAAATCGATGTTTAACACACTCACTTATCAGTTCTTATAATAAAGCTTCAAATGCCTGTATCTTTGCGCCTATTGAAGATAAATCAATTCTGATTTTATATTCGTGTTCAGCGAGGTCTAAATGATTAGAATTGATATTTTCGGGAGTTCTTGGGAAATATAAATTGCAAGTTGAGTTTTGGCGGGGAAGGGTCGGCTCCAGGGCCAAATTATAAAAATCAAAAAATGGCAAAATGACCACCCTATAACTTTTGAAAATGACTATATATCTGGTGTTCCGGTGTCACACTCTTGATCAGAGCCCAAATTTAGTGGATTTGCTTAATTTCAGGTCATCTCATGAATTTCCGTGACCCTCTCCCGCTGCCATGAAAACCCTAAAAATCGAAGTTTAACATGCTCACTCATCAGTTCTTATAATAAAACTTCAAATGCCTGTATCTTTGCGCGTATTGAAGATAATTAAATTCTGATTTTATATTCTTGTTCAGCGAGGTCTAAATGACCAGAATTGATATTTTCGGGAGTTTTTGGGAAATATAAATTGCAAGTTGAGTTTTGGGGAAAGGTTCGGCTCCAGGGCCAAATTTTTAAAATCAAAAAATGGACAAATTGACCCCCTATAACTTTTGAAAATGACTATATATCCGGTGTCCCGGTGTCACACTCTTGATCAGGAGCCCAAATTTAGTGGATTTGCTTAATTCCAGGTCACCTCATGAATTTCCGTGACCCTCTCCCGCTGCCTTGAAAACCCTCAAAATCGATGTTTAACACACTCACTCATGAATTCCTATAATAAAACTTAAAGTGCCTGTATCTTTGCGCCTATTGAAGATAAATCAATTCTGATTTTATATTCGTGTTCAGCGAGGTCTAAATGACGAGAATGTATTTTTTAGGGGGTTCTTGGGAAATATAAATTGCAAGTTGAGTTTTGGCGGGGAAGGGTTCGGCTCCAGTGCCAAATTATAAAAATCAAAAAATGGACAAAATGACCACCCTATAACTTTTGAAAATGACTATATATCTGGTGTTCCGGTGTTACACTATTGATCAGGAGCCCAAATTTAGCGGATTTGCTTAATTCCAGGTCATCTCATGAATTTCCGTGACCCTCTCCCGCTGCCTTGAAATCCCTAAAAATCGATGTTTAAGACACTCACTCATCAGTTCTTATAATAAAACTTCAAGTGCCTGTATCTTTGCGCCTATTGAAAATAAATCGATTCTGATTTTATATTCGTGTTCAGCGAGGTCTAAATGACCAGAATTGATATTTTCGGGAGTTCTTGAAATATAAAATGCAAGTTGAGTTTTGATGAGGAAAGGTTCGGCTGCTGGGCTAAATTTAAAATATCGAAAAATGGACAAAATGACCCCCAATAACTTTTGAAAATGACTATATATCTGGTGTTCCGGTGTCACACTCTTGCTCAGGAGCCAAATTTAGCGGATTTGCTTAATTCCAGGTCATCTCATGAATTTCCGTGACCCTCTCCCGCTGCCTTGAAATCCCTAAAAATCGATGTTTAAGACACTCACTCATCAGTTCTTATAATAAAACTTCAAGTGCCTGTATCTTTGCGCCTATTGAAGATAAATCAATTCTGATTTTATATTCGTGTTCAGCGAGGTCTAAATGATTAGAATTGATATTTTCGGGAGTTCTTGGGAAATATAAATTGCAAGTTGAGTTTTGGCGGGGAAGGGTCGGCTCCAGGGCCAAATTATAAAAATCAAAAAATGGCAAAATGACCACCCTATAACTTTTGAAAATGACTATATATCTGGTGTTCCGGTGTCACACTCTTGATCAGGAGCCCAAATTTAGCGGATTTGCTTAATTCCAGGTCATCTCATGAATTTCCGTGACCCTCTCCCGCTGCCTTGAAATCCCTAAAAATCGATGTTTAAGACACTCACTCATCAGTTCTTATAATAAAACTTCAAGTGCCTGTATCTTTGCGCCTATTGAAAATAAATCGATTCTGATTTTATATTCGTGTTCAGCGAGGTCTAAATGACCAGAATTGATATTTTCGGGAGTTCTTGGGAAATATAAATTGCAAGTTGAGTTTTGGCGGGGAAGGGTTCGGCTCCAGTGCCAAATTATAAAAATCAAAAAATGGACAAAATGACCACCCTATAACTTTTGAAAATGACTATATATGCTGGTGTTCCAGTGTCACACTCTTGATCAGGAGCCCAAATTTAGTGGATTTGCTTAATTCCAGGTCACCTCAAGAATTTCCTTGACCCTCTCCCGCAGCCTTGAAAACCCTAAAAATCGATGTTTAACACACTCACTCATCAGTTCTTATAATAAAACTTAAAGCCGCTGTATCTTTGCGCCTATTGAAGATAAATCAATTCTGATTTTATATTCGTGTTCAACGAGGTCAAAATGACCAGAATTGATATTTTCGGGAGTTCTTGGGAAATATAAATTGCAAGTTGAGTTTTGCCGGGGAAGGGTCGGCTCCAGGGCCAAATTATAAAAATCAAAAAATGGCAAAATGACCACCCTATAACTTTTGAAAATGACTATATATCTGGTGTTCCAGTGTCACACTATTGATCAGGAGCCCAAATTTAGCGGATTTGCTTAATTCCAAGTCATCTCATGAATTTCAGTGACCCTCTCCCGCTGCCTTGAAACCCTAAAAATCGATGTTTAACACACTCACTCATCAGTTCTTATAATAAAACTTCAAGTGCCTGTATCTTTGCGCCTATTGAAGATAAATCAATTCTGATTTTATATTCGTGTTCAGCGAGGTCTAAATGATTAGAATTGATATTTTCGGGAGTTCTTGGGAAATATAAATTGCAAGTTGAGTTTTGGCGGGGAAGGGTCGGCTCCAGGGCCAAATTATAAAAATCAAAAAATGGCAAAATGACCACCCTATAACTTTTGAAAATGACTATATATCTGGTGTTCCGGTGTCACACTCTTGATCAGGAGCCCAAATTTAGCGGATTTGCTTAATTCCAGGTCATCTCATGAATTTCCGTGACCCTCTCCCGCTGCCTTGAAATCCCTAAAAATCGATGTTTAAGACACTCACTCATCAGTTCTTATAATAAAACTTCAAGTGCCTGTATCTTTGCGCCTATTGAAGATAAATCAATTCTGATTTTATATTCGTGTTCAGCGAGGTCTAAATGATTAGAATTGATATTTTCGGGAGTTCTTGGGAAATATAAATTGCAAGTTGAGTTTTGGCGGGGAAGGGTCGGCTCCAGGGCCAAATTATAAAAATCAAAAAATGGCAAAATGACCACCCTATAACTTTTGAAAATGACTATATATCTGGTGTTCCGGTGTCACACTCTTGATCAGGAGCCCAAATTTAGCGGATTTGCTTAATTCCAGGTCATCTCATGAATTTCCGTGACCCTCTCCCGCTGCCTTGAAATCCCTAAAAATCGATGTTTAAGACACTCACTCATCAGTTCTTATAATAAAACTTCAAGTGCCTGTATCTTTGCGCCTATTGAAAATAAATCGATTCTGATTTTATATTCGTGTTCAGCGAGGTCTAAATGACCAGAATTGATATTTTCGGGAGTTCTTGGGAAATATAAATTGCAAGTTGAGTTTTGCCGGGGAAGGGTTCGGCTCCTGGGCCAAATTATAAAAATCAAAAAATGGACAAATTGACCCCCCTATAACTTTTGAAAATGACTATATATCTGGTGTTCCCGTGTCACACTCTTGATCAGGAGCCCAAATTTAGCGGATTTGCTTAATTCCAGGTCATCTCATGAATTTCCGTGACCCTCTCCCGCTGCCTTGAAATCCCTAAAAATCGATGTTTAAGACACTCACTCATCAGTTCTTATAATAAAACTTCAAGTGCCTGTATCTTTGCGCCTATTGAAGATAAATCAATTCTGATTTTATATTCGTGTTCAGCGAGGTCTAAATGACCAGAATTGATATTTTCGGGAGTTCTTGGGAAATATAAATTGCAAGTTGAGTTTTGCCGGGGAAGGGTTCGGCTCCTGGGCCAAATTTATAAAAATCAAAAAATGGACAAATTGACCACCCTATAACTTTTGAAAATGACTATATATCTGGTGTTCCGGTGTCACACTCTTGATCAGGAGCCCAAATTTAGTGGATTTGCTTAATTCCAGGTCATCTCATGAATTTCCGTGACCCTCTCCCGCTGCCTTGAAATCCCTAAAAATCGATGTTTAAGACACTCACTCATCAGTTCTTATAATAAAACTTCAAGTGCCTGTATCTTTGCGCCTATTGAAGATAAATCAATTCTGATTTTATATTCGTGTTCAGCGAGGTCTAAATGATTAGAATTGATATTTTCGGGAGTTCTTGGGAAATATAAATTGCAAGTTGAGTTTTGGCGGGGAAGGGTCGGCTCCAGGGCCAAATTATAAAAATCAAAAAATGGCAAAATGACCACCCTATAACTTTTGAAAATGACTATATATCTGGTGTTCCGGTGTCACACTCTTGATCAGGAGCCCAAATTTAGCGGATTTGCTTAATTCCAGGTCATCTCATGAATTTCCGTGACCCTCTCCCGCTGCCTTGAAATCCCTAAAAATCGATGTTTAAGACACTCACTCATCAGTTCTTATAATAAAACTTCAAGTGCCTGTATCTTTGCGCCTATTGAAGATAAATCAATTCTGATTTTATATTCGTGTTCAGCGAGGTCTAAATGATTAGAATTGATATTTTCGGGAGTTCTTGGGAAATATAAATTGCAAGTTGAGTTTTGGCGGGGAAGGGTCGGCTCCAGGGCCAAATTATAAAAATCAAAAAATGGCAAAATGACCACCCTATAACTTTTGAAAATGACTATATATCTGGTGTTCCGGTGTCACACTCTTGATCAGGAGCCCAAATTTAGCGGATTTGCTTAATTCCAGGTCATCTCATGAATTTCCGTGACCCTCTCCCGCTGCCTTGAAATCCCTAAAAATCGATGTTTAAGACACTCACTCATCAGTTCTTATAATAAAACTTCAAGTGCCTGTATCTTTGCGCCTATTGAAGATAAATCAATTCTGATTTTATATTCGTGTTCAGCGAGGTCTAAATGATTAGAATTGATATTTTCGGGAGTTCTTGGGAAATATAAATTGCAAGTTGAGTTTTGGCGGGGAAGGGTCGGCTCCAGGGCCAAATTATAAAAATCAAAAAATGGCAAAATGACCACCCTATAACTTTTGAAAATGACTATATATCTGGTGTTCCGGTGTCACACTCTTGATCAGGAGCCCAAATTTAGCGGATTTGCTTCATTCCAAGTCATCTCATGAATTTCCTTGACTCTCTCCCGCTGCCTTGAAACCCTAAAAATCGATGTTTAACATACTCACTCATCAGTTCTTATAATAAAACTTCAAGTGCCTGTATCTTTGCGCCTATTGAAGATAAATCAATTCTGATTTTATATTCGTGTTCAGCGAGGTCTAAATGATTAGAATTGATATTTTCGGGAGTTCTTGGGAAATATAAATTGCAAGTTGAGTTTTGGCGGGGAAGGGTCGGCTCCAGGGCCAAATTATAAAAATCAAAAAATGGCAAAATGACCACCCTATAACTTTTGAAAATGACTATATATCTGGTGTTCCGGTGTCACACTCTTGATCAGGAGCCCAAATTTAGCGGATTTGCTTAATTCCAAGTCATCTCATGAATTTCCGTGACCCTCTCCCGCTGCCTTGAAACCCTAAAAATCGATGTTTAACATACTCACTCATCAATTCTTATAATAAAACTTCAAGTGCCTGTATCTTTGCGCCTATTGAAGATAAATCAATTCTGATTTTATATTCGTGTTCAGCGAGGTCTAAATGACCAGAATTGATATTTTCGGGAGTTCTTGGGAAATATAAATTGCAAGTTGAGTTTTGGCGGGGAAGGGTTCGGCTCCAGGGCCAAATTATAAAAATCAAAAAATGGACAAAATGACCACCCTATAACTTTTGAAAATGACTATATATCTGGTGTTCCGGTGTCACACTCTTGATCAGGAGCCCAAATTTAGCGGATTTGCTTAATTCCAGGTCATCTCATGAATTTCCGTGACCCTCTCCCGCTGCCTTGAAATCCCTAAAAATCGATGTTTAAGACACTCACTCATCAGTTCTTATAATAAAACTTCAAGTGCCTGTATCTTTGCGCCTATTGAAAATAAATCGATTCTGATTTTATATTCGTGTTCAGCGAGGTCTAAATGACCAGAATTGATATTTTCGGGAGTTCTTGGGAAATATAAATTGCAAGTTGAGTTTTGGCGGGGAAGGGTTTGGCTCCAGGGCCAAATTATAAAAATCAAAAAATGGACAAAATGACCACCCTATAACTTTTGAAAATGACTATATATCTGGTGTTCCGGTGTCACACTCTTGATCAGGAGCCCAAATTTAGCGGATTTGCTTAATTCCAGGTCATCTCATGAATTTCCGTGACCCTCTCCCGCTGCCTTGAAATCCCTAAAAATCGATGTTTAAGACACTCACTCATCAGTTCTTATAATAAAACTTCAAGTGCCTGTATCTTTGCGCCTATTGAAGATAAATCAATTCTGATTTTATATTCGTGTTCAGCGAGGTCTAAATGATTAGAATTGATATTTTCGGGAGTTCTTGGGAAATATAAATTGCAAGTTGAGTTTTGGCGGGGAAGGGTCGGCTCCAGGGCCAAATTATAAAAATCAAAAAATGGCAAAATGACCACCCTATAACTTTTGAAAATGACTATATATCTGGTGTTCCGGTGTCACACTCTTGATCAGGAGCCCAAATTTAGCGGATTTGCTTAATTCCAGGTCATCTCATGAATTTCCGTGACCCTCTCCCGCTGCCTTGAAATCCCTAAAAATCGATGTTTAAGACACTCACTCATCAGTTCTTATAATAAAACTTCAAGTGCCTGTATCTTTGCGCCTATTGAAAATAAATCGATTCTGATTTTATATTCGTGTTCAGCGAGGTCTAAATGACCAGAATTGATATTTTCGGGAGTTCTTGGGAAATATAAATTGCAAGTTGAGTTTTGCCGGGGAAGGGTCGGCTCCAGGGCCAAATTAAAAAAATCAAAAAATGGCAAAATGACCACCCAATAACTTTTGAAAATGACTATATATCTGGTGTTCCGGTGTCACACTATTGATCAGGAGCCCAAATTTAGCGGATTTGCTTAATTCCAGGTCATCTCATGAATTTCCGTGACCCTCTCCCGCTGCCTTGAAATCCCTAAAAATCGATGTTTAAGACACTCACTCATCAGTTCTTATAATAAAACTTCAAGTGCCTGTATCTTTGCGCCTATTGAAGATAAATCAATTCTGATTTTATATTCGTGTTCAGCGAGGTCTAAATGATTAGAATTGATATTTTCGGGAGTTCTTGGGAAATATAAATTGCAAGTTGAGTTTTGGCGGGGAAGGGTCGGCTCCAGGGCCAAATTATAAAAATCAAAAAATGGCAAAATGACCACCCTATAACTTTTGAAAATGACTATATATCTGGTGTTCCGGTGTCACACTCTTGATCAGGAGCCCAAATTTAGCGGATTTGCTTAATTCCAGGTCATCTCATGAATTTCCGTGACCCTCTCCCGCTGCCTTGAAATCCCTAAAAATCGATGTTTAAGACACTCACTCATCAGTTCTTATAATAAAACTTCAAGTGCCTGTATCTTTGCGCCTATTGAAAATAAATCAATTCTGATTTTATATTCGTGTTCAGCGAGGTCTAAATGACCAGAATTGATATTTTCGGGAGTTCTTGGGAAATATAAATTGCAAGTTGAGTTTTGGCGGGGAAGGGTCGGCTCCAGGGCCAAATTATAAAAATCAAAAAATGGCAAAATGACCACCCTATAACTTTTGAAAATGACTATATATCTGGTGTTCCGGTGTCACACTCTTGATCAGGAGCCCAAATTTAGCGGATTTGCTAATTCCAGGTCATCTCATGAATTTCCGTGACCCTCTCCCGCTGCCTTGAAATCCCTAAAAATCGATGTTTAAGACACTCACTCATCAGTTCTTATAATAAAACTTCAAGTGCCTGTATCTTTGCGCCTATTGAAGATAAATCAATTCTGATTTTATATTCGTGTTCAGCGAGGTCTAAATGATTAGAATTGATATTTTCGGGAGTTCTTGGGAAATATAAATTGCAAGTTGAGTTTTGGCGGGGAAGGGTCGGCTCCAGGGCCAAATTATAAAAATCAAAAAATGGCAAAATGACCACCCTATAACTTTTGAAAATGACTATATATCTGGTGTTCCGGTGTCACACTCTTGATCAGGAGCCCAAATTTAGCGGATTTGCTTAATTCCAGGTCATCTCATGAATTTCCTTGACCCTCACCCACTGCCTTGAAAACCCTAAAAATCGATGTTTAACACACTCACTCATCAGTTCTTATAATAAAACTTAAGTGCCTGTATCTTTGCGCCTATTGAAGATAAATCAATTCTGATTTTATATTCGTGTTCAGCGAGGTCTAAATGATTAGAATTGATATTTTCGGGAGTTCTTGGGAAATATAAATTGCAAGTTGAGTTTTGGCGGGGAAGGGTCGGCTCCAGGGCCAAATTATAAAAATCAAAAAATGGCAAAATGACCACCCTATAACTTTTGAAAATGACTATATATCTGGTGTTCCGGTGTCACACTCTTGATCAGGAGCCCAAATTTAGCGGATTTGCTTAATTCCAGGTCATCTCATGAATTTCCTTGACCCTCACCCACTGCCTTGAAAACCCTAAAAATCGATGTTTAACACACTCACTCATCAGTTCTTATAATAAAACTCGGTGCCTGTATCTTTGCGCCTATTGAAGATAAATCAATTCTGATTTTATATTCGTGTTCAGCGAGGTCTAAATGATTAGAATTGATATTTTCGGGAGTTCTTGGGAAATATAAATTGCAAGTTGAGTTTTGGCGGGGAAGGGTCGGCTCCAGGGCCAAATTATAAAAATCAAAAAATGGCAAAATGACCACCCTATAACTTTTGAAAATGACTATATATCTGGTGTTCCGGTGTCACACTCTTGATCAGGAGCCCAAATTTAGCGGATTGCTTAATTCCAGGTCATCTCATGAATTTCCGTGACCCTCTCCCGCTGCCTTGAAATCCCTAAAAATCGATGTTTAAGACACTCACTCATCAGTTCTTATAATAAAACTTCAAGTGCCTGTATCTTTGCGCCTATTGAAGATAAATCAATTCTGATTTTATATTCGTGTTCAGCGAGGTCTAAATGATTAGAATTGATATTTTCGGGAGTTCTTGGGAAATATAAATTGCAAGTTGAGTTTTGGCGGGGAAGGGTCGGCTCCAGGGCCAAATTATAAAAATCAAAAAATGGCAAAATGACCACCCTATAACTTTTGAAAATGACTATATATCTGGTGTTCCGGTGTCACACTCTTGATCAGGAGCCCAAATTTAGCGGATTTGCTTAATTCCAGGTCATCTCATGAATTTCCGTGACCCTCTCCCGCTGCCTTGAAATCCCTAAAAATCGATGTTTAAGACACTCACTCATCAGTTCTTATAATAAAACTTCAAGTGCCTGTATCTTTGCGCCTATTGAAGATAAATCAATTCTGATTTTATATTCGTGTTCAGCGAGGTCTAAATGATTAGAATTGATATTTTCGGGAGTTCTTGGGAAATATAAATTGCAAGTTGAGTTTTGGCGGGGAAGGGTCGGCTCCAGGGCCAAATTATAAAAATCAAAAAATGGCAAAATGACCACCCTATAACTTTTGAAAATGACTATATATCTGGTGTTCCGGTGTCACACTCTTGATCAGGAGCCCAAATTTAGCGGATTTGCTTAATTCCAGGTCATCTCATGAATTTCCGTGACCCTCTCCCGCTGCCTTGAAATCCCTAAAAATCGATGTTTAAGACACTCACTCATCAGTTCTTATAATAAAACTTCAAGTGCCTGTATCTTTGCGCCTATTGAAGATAAATCAATTCTGATTTTATATTCGTGTTCAGCGAGGTCTAAATGATTAGAATTGATATTTTCGGGAGTTCTTGGGAAATATAAATTGCAAGTTGAGTTTTGGCGGGGAAGGGTCGGCTCCAGGGCCAAATTATAAAAATCAAAAAATGGCAAAATGACCACCCTATAACTTTTGAAAATGACTATATATCTGGTGTTCCGGTGTCACACTCTTGATCAGGAGCCCAAATTTAGCGGATTTGCTTAATTCCAGGTCATCTCATGAATTTCCGTGACCCTCTCCCGCTGCCTTGAAATCCCTAAAAATCGATGTTTAAGACACTCACTCATCAGTTCTTATAATAAAACGTCAAGTGCCTGTATCTTTGCGCCTATTGAAGATAAATCAATTCTGATTTTATATTCGTGTTCAGCGAGGTCTTAATGACCAGAACTGATATTTTCGGGAGTTCTTGGGAAATATAAATTGCAAGTTGAGTTTTGCCGGGAAAAGGTTCGACTCCAGGGCCAAATTTTAAAAATCAAAAAATGGACAAAATGACCACCCTATAACTTTTGAAAATGACTATATATCTGGTGTTCCGGTATACACTCTTGATCAGGAGTCCATATTTAGCGGATTTGCTTAATTCCAGGTCATCTCATGAATTTCCGTGACCCTCTCCCGCTGCCTTGAAATCCCTAAAAATCGATGTTTAAGACACTCACTCATCAGTTCTTATAATAAAACTTCAAGTGCCTGTATCTTTGCGCCTATTGAAGATAAATCAATTCTGATTTTATATTCGTGTTCAGCGAGGTCTAAATGATTAGAATTGATATTTTCGGGAGTTCTTGGGAAATATAAATTGCAAGTTGAGTTTTGGCGGGGAAGGGTCGGCTCCAGGGCCAAATTATAAAAATCAAAAAATGGCAAAATGACCACCCTATAACTTTTGAAAATGACTATATATCTGGTGTTCCGGTGTCACACTCTTGATCAGGAGCCCAAATTTAGCGGATTGCTTAATTCCAGGTCATCTCATGAATTTCCGTGACCCTCTCCCGCTGCCTTGAAATCCCTAAAAATCGATGTTTAAGACACTCACTCATCAGTTCTTATAATAAAACTTCAAGTGCCTGTATCTTTGCGCCTATTGAAAATAAATCGATTCTGATTTTATATTCGTGTTCAGCGAGGTCTAAATGACCAGAATTGATATTTTCGGGAGTTCTTGGGAAATATAAATTGCAAGTTGAGTTTTGGCGGGGAAGGGTCGGCTCCAGGGCCAAATTATAAAAATCAAAAAATGGCAAAATGACCACCCTATAACTTTTGAAAATGACTATATATCTGGTGTTCCGGTGTCACACTCTTGATCAGGAGGCCCAAATTTAGTGGATTTGCTTAATTCCAGGTCACCTCATGAATTTCCGTGACCCTCTCCCGCTGCAATGAAATCCTTAAACTTGATGTTTAACACTCACTTATCAGTTCTTATAATACAACTTCAAATGCCTATATCTTTGCGCGTGCTGAAGATAAATTAATTCTGATTTTATATTCGTGTTCAGCGAGGTCTAAATGACCAGAATTGATATTTTAGGGAGTTTTTAAGAAATAAAAATTGCAAGTTGAGTTTTGCCGGGGAAAGGTTCGCCCTGTACAAAATTTTTGAAAAGCCAAAAATGGACAAAATGACCCCCCTATAACTTTTGAAAATGACTATATATCTGGTGTTCCGGTGTCACACTCTTGATCAGGAGCCCAAATTTAGTGGATTTGCTTCATTCCAAGTCATCTCATGAATTTCCTTGACTCTCTCCCGCTGCCTTGAAACCCTAAAAATCGATGTTTAACATACTCACTCATCAGTTCTTATAATAAAACTTCAAAAAGTGCCTGTATCTTTGCGCCTATTGAAGATAAATCAATTCTGATTTTATATTCGTGTTCAGCGAGGTCTAAATGACGAGAATGTATTTTTTAGGGGGTTCTTGGGAAATATAAATTGCAAGTTGAGTTTTGGCGGGGAAGGGTTCGGCTCCAGTGCCAAATTATAAAAATCAAAAAATGGACAAAATGACCACCCTATAACTTTTGAAAATGACTATATATCTGGTGTTCCCGTGTCACACTCTTGATCAGGAGCCCAAATTTAGTGGATTTGCTTAATTCCAGGTCATCTCATGAATTTCCGTGACCCTCTCCCGCTGCCATGAAAACCCTAAAAATCGACGTTTAACATAATCACTCATCAATTCCAATAATAAAACTTCAAATGCCTGTATCTTTGCGTGCTTTGAAGATAAATCAATTCTGATTTTATATTCGTGTTCAGCGAGGTCTAAATGACCAGAATCATTATATTTGGGTGTTTTTGGGAAATATAAAATGGAATTTGTATTTTGTCGGGGAAAGGTTCGGCCCTGGACATATTTTTGAAAAACAGAAAAATGGACAAAATGACCCCCCTATAACTTTTGAAAATGACTACATATCTGGTGTTCCAGTGTCACACTCTTGCTCAGGACCCAAATTTAGCGGATTTGCTTAATTCCAGGTCATCTCATGAATTTCCGTGACCCTCTCCCGCTGCCTTGAAATCCCTAAAAATCGATGTTTAAGACACTCACTCATCAGTTCTTATAATAAAACTTCAAGTGCCTGTATCTTTGCGCGTCTTGAAGATAAATAAATTCTGATTTTATATTCGTGTTCAGCGAGGTCTAAATGACCAGAATTGATATTTTCGGGAGGTGTTGGGAAATATAAATTGCAAGTTGAGTTTTGCCGGGGAAGGGTTCGGCTCCTGGGCCAATTTATAAAAATCAAAAAATGGACATATTGACCCCCTTATAACTTTTGAAAATGACTATATATCTGGTGTTCCCGTGTCACACTCTTGATCAGGAGCCCAAATTTAGTGGATTTGCTTAATTCCAGGTCATCTCATGAATTTCCGTGACCCTCTCCCACTTCCTCGAAAACCCTAAAAATCAATGTTTAACACACTCACTCATCAGTTCTTATAATAAAACTTAAAATGCCTGTATCTTTGCGCGATTTGAAGATAAATTAATTCTGATTTTATATTCGTGTTCAGGGAGGTCTAAATGACCAGAATCATTATATTCGGGTGTTTTTGGGAAATATCAAATGTAAGTTGTATTTTTCCGGGGAAAGGTTCGGCCCTGGATAAATTTTGAAAAACCCAAAAATGGACAAAATGACCCCCCTATAACTTTTGAAAATGACTATATATCTGGTGTTCCGGTGTCACACTCTTGCTCAGGAGCCCAAATTTAGCGGATTTGCTTAATTCCAGGTCATCTCATGAATTTCCGTGACCCTCTCCCGCTGCCTTGAAATCCCTAAAAATCGATGTTTAAGACACTCACTCATCAGTTCTTATAATAAAACTTCAAGTGCCTGTATCTTTGCGCCTATTGAAAATAAATCGATTCTGATTTTATATTCGTGTTCAGCGAGGTCTAAATGACCAGAATTGATATTTTCGGGAGTTCTTGGGAAATATAAATTGCAAGTTGAGTTTTGGCGGGGAAGGGTTCGGCTCCAGTGCCAAATTATAAAAATCAAAAAATGGACAAAATGACCACCCTATAACTTTTGAAAATGACTATAATCTGGTGTTCCGGTGTCACACTCTTGATCAGGAGCCCAAATTTAGTGGATTTGCTTCATTCCAAGTCATCTCATGAATTTCCTTGACTCTCTCCCGCTGCCTTGAAACCCTAAAAATCGATGTTTAACATACTCACTCATCAGTTCTTATAATAAAACTTCAAGTGCCTGTATCTTTGCGCCTATTGAAGATAAATCAATTCTGATTTTATATTCGTGTTCAGCGAGGTCTAAATGATTAGAATTGATATTTTCGGGAGTTCTTGGGAAATATAAATTGCAAGTTGAGTTTTGGCGGGGAAGGGTCGGCTCCAGGGCCAAATTATAAAAATCAAAAAATGGCAAAATGACCACCCTATAACTTTTGAAAATGACTATATATCTGGTGTTCCGGTGTCACACTCTTGATCAGA
>ARYC01010708.1:0-15028 GCA_000711775.1 Oxytricha trifallax
TGATTTTGGCACTATCTTGGGCTCCCTTGTACACATCTTTAATGCCCTTCGCTTTGCCGCCAATATCAATATTAGCTTTGGCTTCCAGATTCTCAAAAATCCTATCCCCTTCTACAAGAACTTGAGCAAACTAATCATTTGAATTATCATTGTTTAACTCTAATATGGGTATTTAGCAATATATAAAAAGGTTACAAAGGCTTCGTTCTTTATTCTAGAGGTGGAAGGAATCACGAGATGATCCCGCTCTTGGTCTGGATTCATTGAATTTTTAAGTTTTAATTATTGTATTACCTACTGGATTTTAAATGTAATAGGTGGATTATTAAAAAATAGCACTGGATTCTTCAATTCTACTATATGGAAAATCCCTCTTCTCCATCTATCCTGTGGATTTAAATCGCAAAAATCAGCAACTCAACCCAAATATATGGCTTATCCAGATAAAAGCATTATAGAAAGATAAAATTAAGATTAAATTTAATGGTGGACCCGCCATGGATCTTTTTGATGTACTCCAGGAGAGGGATTATTGAAAATTGGCTATTTTAAGAAATCAAAAAATCCAAGGTTTTATGGCTCAATCAACCTTTTCTTATTAACAACAAAAACATAAACATTAAGAATGATTATTGTATTAAGAGTTAAATGCAAAGGCCCGCATTTTTGAAAATCGCAGTCATGGTTTAGATGTGTCCAGATCAGCTTTGGATTAAAGACTCCAGACTGGATTTTGGGCCCTATAAGAGGTGTGTCTTATACTAAAGTTGAAAATTTGAAAAAAAAGCAACCGTGAAACTTAATAGATTTTATAGGCATAAGTAATCAATTTAGTTTAAGAATTCGTCTTAACGATGAAATAACTATGGAAAATAAATTCTCTATTGGGCAGGACTCTTTGAAACTCTTTTTTGAAAAATTCATGAAATAGACTTCTCATAATATTATAAAATATAGCCTTTTAAATTTCCTTATAAATCGATATCACTTAAACGATTTATTAATTTCACATTTCTTTGCGAACATAAGTTTTGTGGTTTATGTAATTTTTTATATTTATTTATCCATGAATAACTTAGTGCGCTATTTTTTTCTATAATGTTTTTCTCTCTTTTTTTATCAATTCTTTTATTTGTTGAAACAAAATTTATATATTCTTAACAGTCTCTTTATCTTATAAACAATTTTTTTGATTCATTTATGTCTCGATGCTCTCATTGTTTCCTTTATACTGTTCTCCTCCTTTTATAAAGCTCTGATCTTCTACAGTTATCTTAATCCTATTTTAGTAGTTATAATGCGAGTTCTTTCCTATGAATTATTATTATTATGATCCTGCATTTTTAAATATGTTATCAATAGAAAAATAACGATTGTTTTAGTCAAATTTTATCGGATGTTTCCTGGATTATTTTCTAAAATCCTAATCCCCTTTCTTAATCTGAAAGTTCAATGTAAATTTCCTAGTCTTTAATTCTATGAATAACTTATATAAGTTTATGGTCTTTTAACTTGACTTGCCTTGTTTCCAACTGGTCATTTCTAAATTGGACAAGGTTAGATAAAGTAGATTTTTAAAAATGAGTCTTCACTCCTTCTGAAATGGACAATTCAGCTCTTCCTAATTCATATTTTTCCTAATATTAATGATATAATTCTTAAAGTCTCCCTATTTTATTAATAATTTTACATTTTATGGCTTTTAACATTATTATTATTATTATTATTTAAGCTGTACGGAATTAATTGCATTTTTACATAAAAATTTTTATAGTCGATCATCTGTCATATTTAGGTATTATTATACAAGTATATTTCAAAAGTGGAAATTACTTATTACTAATCAACTTTTAGAATTAAATAATTATAACAGCCAATAATTTACTTGACTTTCAATCATAATTTATCTTACTCTAACTAAAGTTTAATTCAGTTGTAATATAAAATAGTATAAAAATTAAAAAATGAAAAAAATGAGGAAATTTCAATATCTCTGGAAATTGAGGTTACTTCATGGTGCATGATTACTTTATGATTTCTATGAATGATATGCTTACAGTCATTATGATAAAATATGAAAGACTGATGCTTATCATTTTGCTCAATGATACAACTGACGCTTATTGGCTACAATGCTCTTTGAAACTCTATCGTGTTTTTGTAACTAAAATATACGCGGAGGTATATAAATCAGTTCCCAAGCCTCATCACACACTACGGATAAGAGTCTATGTCAGTATCTTGACCAATTATTCATACCAAGCACATGAGTTTAATAATGTCAATAGTGAAAATATATATGCATATTATAATAAAAATGCAAATGTATTATTAGTTTTAATTAAAATATTACTAATACAACACTCGATTTTAAACATACTTTTCATCCAAAACCTTTTGTAAATACATTAATGAAAGTTCATTTAGTTACTTGTTGAATAATGTTAGTTTTTAATCAAAGTATTTATAGTGCCTCTAAATATATTATTATAACATTAAAAATAATTTAAAATTTTATATTACAACTGAATTAAACTTTAGTTAGAGTAAGATAAATTATGATTGAAAGTCAAGTAAATTATTGGCTGTTATAATTATTTAATTCTAAAAGTTGATTAGTAATAAGTAATTTCCACTTTTGAAATATACTTTTATAATATTACTTTATCACACAAATGTGGGGAGGAGTATTACTTAATATTTTACTTTGAAAATCCTTACTAACTTGTCCTTTTTATTGTAAATTATATATTCGGATAGTTTTAGAGATAAATTAAGGAATTTAGACGATATTCATATTATCGTTTAATTATATTAAAATAATAAATTAACACCTTTAGAAATTGTAAGGAATTTGATTAATTCTCACATAAAAAATTTCATTAAAATTTTAAGTTTATAAACTATTTATAGTATATTTGCCTAGCCATTTTTATTTATTAGATTAAAAAAGTATGATTTATAAATGGGAATATTAAAGATTATTAAAAGAATGCATATTTCTTCAACAAAATAATAAATTAACACTCGATAAAAGAAACACCTATTAGTTAAAATAAACTAATGTTTGCTCAATAATCTATTCTAATTTTTATTATTAACTTCCAATTATGCTTTGCTTATTTAACTTCATTGAATATATTTTCTAATATGCCATTTTGAATCTATACTTTTAATTGTTTTTTAATTTATTGTATGAAATTCTTATTTTATAAACATATTCTTAGTTATTTTACATGTTCGAGCTTTATATAATATATAATTTTAAGTATTCACACTATTAATTTTCATAATGTATTTATAGTAGAATAACTGCCGTTGTTCATCACTATTACACCTCAGCCCCACTAATTTGGTCTCTATTATGTTGCTGATGTTTATACTTATTTTCTTCTTCAACATAGTTTTCTTCCCTTTATAGTCTCGACTTTATTTTCTCAATTTCCCTTAATAACTAGAATTGTTTGAGTTTAGAGTTAAGACACTAATGCTTTATAAGCAATTTTTGAATTCTAATAATGTCTTTGTATTAATTAATATTTTGAGGTTAATAATTTTGCTCATCGACCTTTGCTTCTTCGGTGTTCTCTCGTTTACCTTACCCTTCTTTCTTGTTTATAATATATTTATAATATTTGAGCTGTCGCATATCGTCAATCATTACTTAGAAATGTCTATGCTCTTAATATTATTGCATTTCATTTGAATATTCGAAATATATTTAAACATACATTTAAAATTTGAAAACTAGAAGGTATCTGCTCTTTTATCCTGGTTTCTGTTCATAGTGAATTTTGGAAAATTACTCTTCCAACTTTTGTAATTGTTGTTTTTATTTTTAAACATAACATTTACCTTCCTTAGTGGGATAAATTTCATATTATTTTCTACAACTGAATCTTTTAAGAGACCATTGATTGTTTCTAAGTAAGTTCTTCGCGAAATTACTCTATAAGAGAGGATTTGAAACTCAAATATGTAGATAATTAATATTATATAATTAGTGAATATATTATATAGAGATATCATTATATTTATAAAATAATTATATACTCATATTAAAATAAGTTTATATTAATTCTAATTTGTTTTTTCTCACTATTTTAAACAAATTATTTTGAATTGATATCATTAAATAGTTTCTATAATCACATAATATTCAATTACAATCACCTATTCAAATGAGTATATAAATATATAAAACTCGTATAATAAATCGAATAGATGTAATATATAAAACTTTAAATTTCGCTTACTATAACTTTAAAAATTCAATATATAATTTACAATGTTGTTTTATACTACCACTATATTTACATTATAAATTATTTTTAATGACTAAAAATCCTCCGTTTTTACATTATTAAATATTTATTTATTTCCAATGGATTCTCATTATAAATTTTATTAAATTAAATTGAACACTATAATTAACATTATAACCCTACTTTCTTAATTGCTTATGTTCTAATCAATTTAAAAAATTATTAATAAAAAGGTTGTGAAATAAAGCTATGAAAGCATCAGAGGTTATGTTTGCCTTTTAATTTTATGCATAAAATTTTAGTATTTCAAGAATGCAGAGAGCGATATAGTTTTCGAGTAAAAGGTGAGTAATAAAATTATATGATAACTTTTATAAACATTTAAGCTTAGAAAATTATACAAAAGATTGCAGCATTACATCAATAAATACTAATTTCGCAGGCATTTGTCGAATCGATTGCTAGATTATTCAGATTATTGAAGTATATGCTCTATTTGAGGATTCTCTTCTTTCTACAAATTTTCATCATATTTCGAAAAGTACTTTATATTTGCCAACTTATTATAATGTTGTTTAATTTCATTTTGTGTTATTGAATATTAAACTGCCTCCTCTAAATCTATACATCAAAATTATAGTGAATAAGTTAATTTATTTATGCAAACAACGAATTGTTGGATATATGTGGGGTAGCGGAAAAGAAATAAAATCGTAGATATTTAAATCATGAATGAATACTATTAAAAAGGAATTAAGTTATTAGAGATAAGAAGATAGCTCAGAAGATGAGAGAAGTAATTTTAGTGTAACTCCAGAAGCTCTACAGTATCTACAGAAAACAAGGAAGAATTCATGAAAACTGTATGCTTGCATCTCCCAAAGTTAAATTTCTCATTGCTCTAGCAAGAATCCGTAAATTGTGTTTTAATTATTTGTAACATTGAGAGTTGAAGAAATATAGATTACATCCCCGTATTATACCTTAAAGTGTCCAAAAAGCAGAGCAACTATAGAGCTCATTAAACATCTTAGTGATTTCTGTATATTACATTATTATATATTATTAATAATTTTTCATAAAAATGTATCAATAATAGTCTCATTTCCAAGTTTAAATTAAAAGTATAATTATAGAATGAGTAAACCTTTTAATATAGAGTAGAAAGAATAAGCAAATTAACCAATAAAAATAATAATTTTGATTAAACTAATAGTGCATAGAAATAGAAATTTTTATAATAAGTAGAAAATATTACTTAATGAAAATGGGATGGATAAAATATAAATCTACTGAGAAATTTGATCAATTTGGATGTACATTACAAGACTTTGTTAATCCACATATATCTCACAAAATATACAATTAATATCAAGTTCCATAAAATAGATCAAATAAAAATATTATATTGGTGAATGATTTTATTTTATTTATCTCTCGAGGACTTTAATGCAATTCTTAAGCATAGTAAAGTTGACCACCTAGAAAGGTTATAGTAATGAATATTCGAGTATTTTAACTATGTCCCATTTCCCTTCAAATGCCTAAGTTAAATCAGCATATAAAGTGATGCTAATCTTAGAGAGTCTAGGAAAAGACACTAGAGCAAACAAAAATTGATGCATATCAGTATTTCATTTTATTCGTTTCTTAGAATCAGAATTCTTTCCTTATCTAATAGGGGGTACTGAAACTAGCTCGTAATTGTTTCCTATATATTATTTTGTGCTTAGCCTCATTTTATATACTCAATAACAACCAGGGATTTTTGCAATATTTGTATGCAATTCAGACAAACTCCTTAAAGTTTATTTGATGTTATGATTCTAATACTAAACTGATGATTTATTATAACACCAGAGACAGGCAATCTTAGAAATCATGAACACTTTAATTATGATTCTAACTGATATATTTTGATTGCTTACATAATAAGAAATCCAGTTGATTGAGGGATCAGAATCGCTATAGTTAGATCACTTTCTGAGCAGATATGCCTCTTGCAACATTATTCGTAAGTTACTCTTAGTACTACAAGAGGGTAATTTATGTTAACATTTCTGAATAATAAATGAGTACAACATAATGAATAGTCTTGCTCATTTTACAAATTTTATCTCCATAATAGTACTCGGATTTACCCAATTAACTTTAATAGCTTGGAACCTATTATCTCCTTGCTATATTCATTTTTAATTTTAATAGTAATTTATTAACTTTAAAATTAACTATACAATTCTTCTATATATTTGTATATAATTTAAATTAACATGAAAACATACTTGTTTGTTAAAATAATAATTATTATTCTTTTGACTAAATATTCTCTAATGGTTGTTATAAATACATTAATTTATTAAGATATTTCCATTTATTCACATGATTTAATTGCTATTAAGAAGACCCAAGATTCATTATTTGACATTATTAAAGTATGTTTTGTGTTTCATAATTGCAATTGTTAATTAATGATTAATTTCCAAATTTATGAACAAATAAGTAATATGATTTAATTTATTGATATAACAAAACTATTCAGTAAATTTATTAATATAATCATATATTAAGCTTAATTGTGTTTTGACTTGATCATTAATGATAATGTGTTTTTTATAGATCTCGTTTATTGAAGAACTACCATTACTTTTTATAACTAATTTATTTAATATAGTATAAGCGCATTAAAATTATGCATATAAAAAACTTTACAAGGTAATACCTAAAAGTAATTTATTTATTTCATGCCATGGTGACCATGACCACGGTGACCATTTTTAAAAAATTAAAAATATTCTCGATTTTTTTTCGGTCGTGGTCATTGCTCTATTACGACGTCAATATAGTGGCTTGCTTGGCCCATGTTTCTTCTCTTATATTAAAGATCGATTTTTAGGGTTTTCAAGGCAGCATGACCAAGACAGACGTCAAGAAGCTCAATTTGTTCACTAATTAGAGCATTATTAAAGGAATTTATTTGAAATTTTATACTTTTCCTCTTTAAGTTGCCATATAACAGTATTTTTATGTTTCTTTATTATGTTCCTTAAAAGAAATTAAAATAACTATTCAATTTACTTTAACAATAACATTTACTAGGAATTATATCTGCCAATTAAACATAAAATTTCACAATTGCCAGAAACAGCTTTATAATTTAAAGTATAATATAGTCCATCTTTATATTCCATTGGAAATCTATGTAACTTTAATATATATTTATTAGCACAAATTATGCCAATTTTTATCTAATTAATTAATTATTTAATTATATATTACAACTAATAGTATTAATCGAAAATCAATAAACTATTAATGCTAAAGAGTAAAGAATTATACTTTAGATGGAAAAATCCCACATTTCTTGAATATTGTAAGTTGTATTTAAGCTTGTTAAGCAAAATAAAGCTGCCTATGAGGATATTCACGGATCTAGCATAGCATCAGGAATTAACGGTGTTATTACAGACAATATAACTGTAAAAGGCTCACAATAATGAAGTAAACAGTAAAACTATTTGTATTTAACTTGTTAATAATAGAGAAATAGATATATTTATTTATATTATAATCTTGATTAAAATATTTAAATATATTTATTAATAATGATGCATAATTATTTGCCAAGTACAATAATGAGTTGATTAGTTAACTTTTATTCAACTGTTTTTGTCTTTTTCATGCTATTATCACAGGTATTAAGTCAAAAGAAAGCCTAATTAACAGCATTCATCTTTGATAAGCTTGATTCAATGAGTGGAAATGGATAGAGCTATTTTGGTATAAATGATAGACTTGTAAAGGAAGACAGGAAAGCTAAGTGTAAGGGTTTGAACTTAGATATCAATCGTTTTATGTATATTCTTATTTATATTTTACTTATTTTTATGTTAAAACAATAAATACATATGTGAATAAGGAACAGTGCTTATATGATTAAAATTAAATATAAATTTCAAATAAAGCAGTTAGCCAGATAACCTTGAATCATATTATCAGCCATCAGTGCAATTAATCAAAACAATCCATTTATAATTGATGTTCAGATGGAATTGAGGAAAAAAATGCTTTTTTTTAAGTAAATAGAGTAATTTGTATTTACTAGGTCGAAATCAATGCACAAAAAACAAAATTCTAATATATTAATTTTATTTTATTTTATCTAAATTTGTTTGAAATAATCTAAATTAATTTTTGATATGTTAATATGGGCAAAATACTCAGAATAATATAAAGTATTTGAGACCGGGAACTTCACATGTGGGGGGAAATAGGCACATGTATCGGGGCTTCTACATCTACATTAATTCAATAAATAAAACAACATCGTTTAAAATTAAAAAGGTTAAACTACATTACAGTTAAATATGATAAATACGATGATAGCATAATATTTGATAAAAGATTATTATAATTTGAGTAAGTTTAGAGTTAGCTAATAATGCTAGCAGTTTTATCAGATAATTTCAATTTAACAGAAACTAATAAACTCTAACTAATCGATAAAACTTTAATTTTATTGAATGATAACATTGACAGTAATTTGATCTCAGATGAAAAAAACACTCTATTAAACTTCAAGAGAGAGAATATAGATGTTCGCTAAAGGCATCCTTCTGCACAAAGAAATGGTCACAAGAGGAAAGATATTGATGCCTAGAGAGATATGCAAATTTAATATTAATTTGATAAGCATCATCTTACAATTACCAGAGAAATGTGTTCAGGGCATCTTCTTGGAGCCATAGGGTGCTCCAAAAAAACATATTGCTTCAGTATATCTGCTCCTTGGATAATTGTTTAAGTAGGAGACTCCATCAATCTGGTACTTTCAACGAAGAATTAAGTGATGCCCCAGGAAGCTCCTCATTCTTAAATTCGTCCGTGACTTCGCTCACAAAACTGTTTTAGTAAAAATGCTGAGATAGTCAATATCAAGACTTGCCTCCAATCGATGAATAGTCAGTGGTAATAAAATAAACTAGAAAATGAAATTACTATTGAGGATGAAGTGCCGGAGAAGCCCAAAGAATTGAATATGAAGAAGGTAACTACAAAAGCGGAGGTAAAGGTGACATTAGAAGCAGCAGAGGATATGGTGACTTCAGAAATCAAAATGAAGGTAGCAGAGGCAGTGGGTGAAAACTACAATAATAAGACCTTAGGAGTTAAACTACGATGACAATTAAGATGTGGGCTATAACTACTCATCTCTGATACTGAATAAAGTTAATAGAAAAACTTCAAAATCGAAAAATTGGACTAGAACTTGAAGAAATATCAAAAATTTTAAATAAGTTACTTCTTAAGCAAATAATGATGGTGTTAGAGTTGATCAATCATGACAATTTCATCTTAAACTTTGCAATTGGAGTTAAATACTTATATAATACACTATAATTTTACGATTGTTGCTATACAAATCCACTATATATCAAACTATAATCTTCAATTAATATATCAAATTTCCTTATTTTACTAACTTTTAATTAATTCCTTTGTGAAATTAATAATCACAGTATATACATTAATTATTAAATTTTTGTCTTGAAAAATAATTTTAGATGTCCAAATTACTTTTAGTTGATTAATAACAAGCAACTTGCTTTATTTAACTTCATTTATTTGGCTCTCACATTCTATTCCATTTCAATTGTAAACAATGAATTGTCCTCTTGAAAAGTAATCAATTACTTTTATTGGCTAAAGGAGTAGAAGTGCTTAAATCAAGAAATAAGAATCAAAATATGATACTTTAATTAATATGTAAATTAAATATGTTTTTTTATTTTAATTAATACATATTATATTTAATTGAAAGATGAGGATAACTTCATTATAAAACTGAGGTTTGATGCAGTGTGTTCTTTAAATGCTTATATTGGTTAGCAGTCAATCGTTTTCCAATTATTCATGCATTTAATGATAATTGATTGGGATAAAATGAAAAAACTCTGTCTAAAAAATCAATTAAAAATCTATCTTGCTATTACATATCACAGGAATGAATATTAAACTAATATAATTAGTAAATATACTTAAAGAATAAATGAATAAACTACACTTATAAAACACATTATTAGTAATATTATTGATTAAGACAAGTAGGGTACATGCAATTGAATCCACTTAAACCAATTCTGCTGTTAACTTATCCTTGTTTTTGTTTAAATCGTAGTAATTATCATGTGCTTATACAAATATGTCCGTTTAATAATCAAGTTCACTTGCACTAAACTCTCAGAAATATATTTATATTTAATGATTAAATAAACATAGTTTGTGTTGATTAAATAACTCTTCTCCACATGATTTATAATGAATCTTAATGACACCCTCTTTCTTTCTAATTTTGTGACTGTTCTTCATTCTCCTCTTGGCTCAATCTTTTTTGTGATTAAACTGAGTTTAAAATGTTAATGTTCGGCAATTGAGAACATTTACAGAGTATGATATTGATTTATTAAATGCTTAATATTAATATTCATGAATTAAATGTTCTAATATCACATTATTATTTTACTTTGGAAAAGAATAAGCATAGGCATAATTCAATTTGATTGTGATAGATAATAATGATTCCCTAACTTAGCATAGTTATTTATAGCTTATATTAATTACATAGATTAAGCATTTACAATCGAATTCTAAATATATGCTATTAAATATATTTAAAATATTACTTTCAATAATTTGATAAATATATCGCAGGATATCTTAGTGAAAACTGTTATATTATTCGTCAATTTCCTTCGTATTTGTCACCACAACTCCAAATATGAAATCTCTTCACCTACCTTCTAGCTTCTTTGTAAAGTTTTCTCCTTGCTCATTCTCTGTTCTTCTTTGGCGAGTATGATCATTTTAATTCACTATAGAAATCCAATATCTAAATTATAATTTATCGATTTGATGAAATTTTAATTAAGCAATTTGTATCAATTTAATATCATATATAAATTATTAATATAAGTGGCTATATTGGGAAAATGAGAAGTGTTTGAATCACAACAGTGCCTTTAAATCAATTTGAGAGCTATCAACAGTGTCTTTACTGAAGCTAAATTCTAATATATCAGCTATTTAACTAGGAAAATAATTATAGATAAACCACCTCAACAAACGACAGAGTGTGCCTCAATTGCCTCATTTGAATTTTGAAATATTCAGTTGGCATAATTAATTTATAAAATAAATCACTTACACATACTTTTATTCTCTCTTTTGCTTGATACTTTTTTGTAGAAATGTCACAGGCAGTATTAACACACAGTAATTACCTATTTAATGATCTGGCTGAAGACTATGAAATCAAATTATTCTTGAGAGTTAACTGAAAGCTTTCTGATTACTAATAATGCCCACGTCTTGGCAGATTCCTCTATTTTAGATTGAGTAAGGCAAGCACTATAAAAATTCACTTAGTAATAATTATTAAATTAATATTCAAAGACATTCTTACTTATTATCTAAAAATAGTTTTATTAACTTTAATTTTTATATTTATTATAAAGATATATGTTTAAATTACGAGCAAATCATATAATAATATAAATAATAATTATTTATTGTATAAGAACACATCCAATTCATTTTTATTGCTTTTGAATTAAGTAAGCTGACAGTATTAACCAATTTATGAATAAAATAATAGCTAATCTTATTCCCAGTTTCTTTTGAAATCAAATAAACTTTATCATTAAAGGATTAATAATAATTTTTAGGGAAGGAAAATTTCTAAATTATAAACATTTTACCTAGCTTTTTCCTTTTTTAATTATTTATGTGTATTATTGGATATATAATAATTCAAAATATAATCTGAGATACAGCTCATTAATCTTTATATAGGTAATTATTTGAGTTAGTCATTCGCTTTCAAATCTAAAGCATTAGTCTGCTATTCATATATTTTATATTCAAAGTTGTCACTGGAGATATTCATATATCTATTAACTTATATTCAATATGTTAGGTCGAGTTACAAAGGTAAAAAATATATAAAAACATTTCAAGTACCTAATTTGGAGCTTCAATGTAGAAATTGACTCTGATATTCGCATTTTCCTAGGTGATTCTATGGTTTTGATAAAAATATTATACGAGTTTTTATTGATTAAGCAGTTTTCTTATCTTCGTAGATTAGTTTGCTTGACTCTTGATAGAAATTGAGGATTCATCGACTGTGCTGCTTACTTCAATTGACTTTTAATCGCTTTTTAGCTTAGCAAGCTCCAATTTAAATTGCTTTAATTCAATCATTTAATTGCCATTATAGATAAACAAATTTTTATAATAAGCCATAATATTATTATAATTCATTCCTTACAATGCGCTCAAACAGCATGCTTTCAAGTAGTAATAAGGCTATAATTATGGGAATCCTTTTTATTCCTGTAAATTTAAAGTCTTATATTGTCTTCTTATTTTCTATTATCTTTATTGAATAGTTTTTTACTGTATTTTCAAAGTGTTTTTCCATATTTAATTTCTATATAAAACTAATTAATTTTTTTGTTTTCTCAATAAATAGTAATCAAACATAATTTATGATGATGTGTACTTTAATAATTTTTGAATAAGTAAATGCAGTCCTATTTTTCAAGTTTGGTAATGTAAATTTGAATTCAACTAGCCTGGATAAATTAAGCATACTTAAATAGATCTCTATTTCGATCTCGTTAATAAAAGAAATTATTACCAATTAGATATATACTGTAAGTTACTTGTTGGTGTAGTAAGACTTAATTAAATAGTTTAAATATTCTAATGAGTAACTTTGATCTGCCTATGTTAATAATTTAATGTAGTAACTTTATAGATTCAGGAAATTCATATATTCATTTATAATAGTAATTAGAACTGTAGAATAATGGGTAAGGCATGAAATAATTATGAATAATACTTGCAAAAGTAATGATTAACAACATCAAACTTGCATTAGAGGGTTTCTTGTTTAAATTATGTTTGAAAGTTCTTTTATTGTTAGAGATTAATTAACTGCAAGAGTAAATTGGGTGCTAAACTAGTCTGTTTTAATCTTTACAAATTTAAAAATATTTTAATCTTATCATAATATTAACTTTATATTTTTGTAGATTATTCTATTCTTTATGGCAATAGAAATGATGCACATTTTATTTAAAATGATTAAATATTAAATCTTTATAAGTAATTATTATAATTGTGCAATACGTGTACTCATAAATTACTAATCTAATAATTAATTAACAAAATTTACTCGTGAATTATATGTCTTTATTTATAAACAATTATCATTATTATTACCTGTTTTATTACTAAAATGTTAAATCTTACAAAATATATTTTAAGATATATTGACAAATAATAACAAACACCTTCATCAAAACTTTTATAATATTTAATATATAAAGGTATTTTAAGCTCTTACGGAGTCTAAATAATTATCGTTACTAGAAAGTAAAAACAATTTAATATTTTTGCAGATGTCCTTAAATTGCAGATATTTTGAAACAATTGCATTTATTGTAATGTTTAATTAAAAAATGAGTAGAAATAGGTTAAATATAATGATAAAACATAATTCTTTTAGCGGACACAGCACCATAAAGAATATAATTAGTGATACGGGATGTTTTCATTTTGATTCATAATAAACTTGAATCCAAACTTTGTCTTCTTTCCTCTTAATTTATTTCCCAATTTGCTTTTTATGCGTATTTATCTATAATTATCGGATGAGAAAGAACAGAATGTTTGTGGCTATTCTATGATCATTTGCTTTATATTTTACACTATTTGTTAATTATTAATGGTTTTAATTAACTATTTTCTATATATACTTAGAAAGATTATACACCCTTAATGATTCAAATAGGATTATCCTGTAGATTTCATCTATTCTATACTATTGTCATTTCTTCTATTTAGATTATTTCATTGAGATTGGATGAGTTAATCTTTGATTCATGAATAAATCAATATATGAAAGGTACCTTATGTTTTATAAATCTAACTTTCATGGAAAGAAATGCAGGAATGTAAAATTTAATCTTCTTCATCCATGTGTATCTTCTGTTAACAATGCTAATACTTTATCGTTTGGTAAGTTTCTTAAAAATAATCAATTTGAAGTTTATTTCGAAATGGAAAATTTCAACATACTGCTCCTTCGTTATATTGATTAAATTTATGGTTTGAGATATATTTTATTTGAATTTAATAAGGATTTGATCTATATTAAAATTAAAAGGTTTAAGATCTTTGGTAATGATTTTTGATAATTCATAACTCAGATGTCTCTGATTAGTTTACAGAAAACTCATAGAAAGGGTAATATGACTTCTTTGAATTTTCCTTATGGTAATAATAACTTAATGCTGCCTACATCTTTATGAAGATGAATTTAATTAAACATTTTTTATTTTAATAATTGATTTGATATATCATCAACATGCTTTAAGTACATGGCTTAAAGACCCATCTTGGACTAAATAGATCTATGAATTCTCAGATCTAGACAAAAATCGCACGCTGACTAATGGCATCAACAAGGTCAAGGGTCCAAAATATTTGTATGATAAAAAGAGTCATTTTTCTTAACAAAAATATTTTCTTATCAAATCTACATAATTACTATTAATGATCTAATATGGGTGCCGATGGGTGGGGTCAAGTATGGTCTAAAGTCATATAGTAACTGTGATTACATTTAAGGTCAATTAAGAGGTAAGGATTCCGATTTGAATAATAAAAATCACACTAGAAATTTCCTTGAGGCACTT
>ARYC01010709.1:0-14722 GCA_000711775.1 Oxytricha trifallax
CCCTGAACCCATCATGTCATCTTAACCATAGCCTCCATAATTTAATTTGCTTTAACCTAAAAAGGAGTTATCTTATCTAGGTTATGCAGTATAAAAACCAGGATCCCTTCCTCCAAAAGAAGTGTTTCCCATTCCAAGGACTTGAGATCCTGCAAAACCTAAAGTTGTTTTTCCTGCTTTAAGTTAACTGTTCTATATTGATGCTTTTTTCAAAGACCTCTCATCATCTCTTTTCTTTCTGACATCATTAAGCATATTTTAAACACCAGTCTACCGCATTCCAACATCCTAGCCATAAGATACAAGTGGAAATTTCCATAAATAACTTGACTTCAACATATAGCCTTGTCTTAAAATGCCTTGGAGCTCCCCTTTTAAATTCCAAATTTTTGCCATCTTATCCATTCCAGCGCTAAATATTATGGGTGAATCAGTTTCTGATATGTAAGTTATGGACTTGATAATATCATTATGAGCTTTCCATTAAGCTGTCTATCTAAATTAACCTTCTTTTATCAAAGGTACTATCTCATTCTCACCCTAATCATAGTTGCTTGAAATATCGCTTGCTGCATCATTGTGATCATGAGCTTCACTCTCTGCCTTCTCAATGGGGAGTACTCTCCAAGGATTTCTTTTATGGTTATTTGAAACAATATCTACTGCTTTTAGATTGAAATCAGAAAGAATTGTACTTAAATCTTAAACTCTGATATATCCCATTTCATCACCAATTATAAGCAAAAAGGTTTGAGTTTTCTAATCATAGAATGAATCTACACTTGTAATTGGACACATTTTCTGCAAAGTAAACATATTTCTCCAGCTAACTAGGCACTATTTGGCTTTTGGATGAGGCTTGGTTAACCACAAATATAGTTGACCTGTAGAATCTGCAGTTAGTAGGAGAGGGAAAGGTTTTATAAATTTCACGATAACAACTTCAGCACTATGAGCGTTAATCTCTTCTTCAAATTTTACTCGTTCATAGTCCCATATAAAAGTTTAAGTGTATAAGTAAAGTTATCTTGAAAATAATTTAATAATCTAACAGAGTGATCTCTTGAACCAGTAGCAATAAGACCTAAATTATGAGAGTAATCACCGCATATTATATCCTTTTTATGACAGTTTTTCTTTCCTCTAAGAACATTTTCTCTTGCAGATTTTAGTTCCTACTTTTCATCCATATGAATTTTAACTACTCTGTCCCAACCACATGTGATAATAGTGTTGTCACTATCTCCATAACCGATGAATGATATCTCTCCATCTTAAGGATCATGTCCTTCAAGCTCATTTATCAAAACTCCAGACAGTAAGTCAAATACTCTTACTCTGCCTAAATGATCTCCAACAATCAGTTTTCTGTGGCTTTTATCAAATTCCATGCAGGTTATATCGCTTTCAAAAATGTTCTTAAGGACTCTTACTGGTTTTCCTTCTTTGGCATTCCATATTTTGATTGACTTTTCTCCTGCTATATAGATTTCAAATCTTATTGGGGAAAATTTTGCACATAAGATAGGGTGATCATCAGATAACTCTGGAGTGAAGGGTTTGGTATATTCGAATACTTTAAAAACTCTTGAACCACAGACTAACCTTCTGTGTTTCGGAACTACTCTGAGAGAAGTAACTTAAATAACATTTGAAACGTAGAACGTTTAGACACAACTATAGTCGTTAATGTTCCATACCTTTACCATACCCTTTGTATCACAAGTAATGAAAACATTTAAGTTCGCTGGACAGTTTACTCCAACTAAAGGTGATTCATGACCATCAAGCTTTATGATATACTTTTCACAGTAAGGATTCCAAACAAATACCTCAAAATCAAATCCACAGCTAACTAGAATTTTGTGTCTCTCCGAATAAGCAATTTCTCTGACAGCTTTAGAGTGGCCAATTAAAACTTTTGTTGGTTCCTTAGCAAAGTCATCCATAAGATCGTCATTATAATTTTTAGTTTCTTCTTTTATGGCCTTTCTAAAATTTGAGTGGGTTCCTTTCTTAAATACTCCCTTTTTATTATCTGTAGAGCCGAGAGTAGATTTCTTTAGCAAAGACATTTAGCCAAAGTTTTAATTGCTATTCTTTTGAGAATTCTTTTCTTCATGATCGACCACCCTTGTTATCAATTAAGTTGTTTCTAAGATCCCATAATTTGATCATTTTATCGTATGATCCAGTAGCAAGGAAGTTTATATTAGGAAGGTCTACAACACATAAAATGATATCTCCGACAAACCAAGGAGTTCTTTCAGTGATATATAGTTTATAATCGAACTCTCTCTTCTCTTTTTCTCTTAAAGCTTCATCTTCCACAAAATCATTTGAAAAGATCTTCTCCATATTCCAAGCAAAGATTGCTCCATCTGTACCAGCTGAAAACAAAACTCTCTTTCTTTTCACATAGCAAAGACATTTTTGTGTAGATGGAACATGAATCTTTCTGATAATTTTGTAGCTTGCACTTCCAGCATCGTAAAATAAAATTGTTCTATCACTGAGACTCACACATATAGCGTTTTTATCTGGTGCAAATTCTATAGCTAAAATTACTCCTGGACATTGAATGTCCATTTCGTTTTTCATGGTTAATCCATCATAGATCCTCATAAATTTCATATTTTACTCATAAAGAATAACTTTGTCGATCTATTAGAAGTAGAGAATTTTCTCAATATAATTATTATGAGTGGTCTAGTCTGTAATCTCCGACTCAAAATAGTTCATATTCATGTTTCCAATATTCTTAAATTAATCAATTTCATGCTCGATTAAATAGCTAGTGAGATCCTCAAATTTTATGGTCTCTCCATGAGTCTTATTTGCTCTGTAGAATAAATCCACTAAATCTTGAATGAATTCCTCTCTAGTCGTCAACTTAGTGTCTTCCAAGACTTCCTTCATAATTTTTACAAATTAATCTACATCTACTGATTCGTTTGGAAATTTCTCGAATGCCTCAGAGACAGCCAGCAACTTGATAGAGTTTATAAAGAAACGCAAGCAAATTAATCATTTATTTTTAATAAAATATTATAGGTTGTTAATTAAATCAAGCTTATCTAATAAAATATTTAAGAATAGTATCTTCAAAACAGGAATTATTAGAATTTTTATTTTATAATAATTAATTCTATCAATACTTATATTATTACGATAATTTTTTTGGTATTTATTTCTAAAAAATTTCATATCTAATTACTTAATTATTTGGGTTTAACAAATACTTCAATTCTTAGATATAATATAAGATTAAAAATATTTAAAAATTAAGGATTACTTCTATATCAAGTGAATTATAAATTTAAGTTTATATTTTATTAATGTAACTATTAAAGAATTAAAGTTTTCAATATTAATATTACTTGGATCAGCAGAATACAGACTTTCAATATCTGCTTCGTTAATATCGTCCTTTTTCTTGTAAAGATGTGCATGTCTCTTTTTCTTCTTTCTTTTATTTCCTTGACCATACTCCCCATCGTAGTCTCCAAAATTATCTCCATTCCCAAATCCATCTTCTTATCACTGGCTTATCTCCCCCCGCTTTCCTAGTCCTTATTATCATTACTTTGATCAATCTGATTATTGCTCTTATTGGATATAAATTTAAGAAATAATTTACTTTATAGACTTCAAAGTTTTATTATAATCTAAGATTTTAAGACCTTCGCACTTTCCGTAGGAAATAATGATTTTCCAGATCCCCTCTATCCATGGCTTATAAGAATGTGAATTGTATGCATTGCTGCGAGAATTTTTCTATAGACCATAGCATCTAAAATTGGCATGTTTTTTATGATGATACTATTCAATTGTCCAATAAATGGATGCTTAATGTCGTCAAGTAAACGTGCTCCCCAGGTATTGTTAAATTTAATCTCTGCGTCCCACCTCTTACCATACTAATTAATGTTCTTATTCATATTGATGATGTATTATTTAAATAAATTTATTTAATTTTTTTTCATACTGATGGTGTTAATAGAATCTTCAGTAACAAAAGCATTATGTTGTTCATATTTCAAATAGAATACCTCTTAAATCTTTATTCTAATGCTAATTAATTTTACTATAGTTACTCCTTGATCTCTTTGGTTGCAACATGTTAGGCATTATATTAGGTGCATATACTTGCAAGTACCTATATGTGGGTAGATTGAATTGGATATACACTAAGAATAGAGATTTAGAGATGAAGTAATGCGGAAATAGGGTTTAGGTTTTCCTTGAGAAATTCAAGCCAAACGTGTGGGTTAGATACGATTGGGGATTTTTCAAAACACTTCATAGATATTTAGCAGTCATTTTCTATTGCTTCTTTGTACTGGCAGTAGACTGCAATAACTTCTTCCTTAAGTTCATTAAACTTTGTTATTATAAAAATTAATCAGTACATATTTGCGCTTGTCTTTGTTTATGTGGGTCCCACCTGAACATAAAATATTGCAAGTAAGATTAGCCATTTGGGCTTTCTCAGCGATAGCAGCAACTAAAGAATACTATGAGTACAATTCAAATCCATATTGCAGAAGAGTGGGCCCCTTCATTTGGTTAACTTGCTTCACTCTGCTAGTAGAGTTTTCTATCATAATTAGATTTGGCACAGATATGTTCACAGCCCCCTTCCCCTGGTATGTGGTACTCATGTGGACAATAATTGGAATAATGACGATAATAGGGGGTGTTGTAGCTTATAGGAATGAAAAGAAATATGGAAATGAATATCAAAATATTAGCGATTAATTCAGCTTAAACGATCCTCAAGTTGAGGTAGAATAAGTTTCTAGCTATAGAAAGAAAAACGATTGAACATAGATTATTAAAATATATCATCCACTAATTTTATTTATTATATTATTTAAATTTTGATTATGACACGACATTAAAAATTAATGTTGGTGGATATTTTCAAATATAGATTTTTATTCTGGAAAATAAATCTAATATAATTTACTAAAGTTTATGAATATTTGCTATCATTCTTCAAGCTTGTTAGAATCGTTTCTCTTTATGTAATCTTATTCTTCGAATTAAATTCTCTTTTTCTTTTTCATATCAGTCTCAATGCCTTCATAGACTCCCAAATTCGACAAATTAATTGTACTCGTATTTTTACTAACACTTCCTCTATGTAAACTTTCAAGACTTAACCGATTAAGATTATTTTGATTGTTCACTCTATTGACAATTTGCATTTTCTTATCGAATTCTATGGTTTTTATAAGTGTGGGGAGATATAACTTATTTTACTAGGTGTATTTATAGACAGACGCTGATCCCATTACAATTCTTTCATATTTTTAATGATGTCTATGAGTTTAGTCTTATGCTTCGATTCCAGAGTTATTATGATTAAGTTATTGAGTAATTTTGTCAGTTACACTTAGCTACTCAAGGTTTCTAGTGGATCTTGAGTCTTTCAATTTAGATTTGATTGGAGTTAGTGAAGCTTCAAAGGGATTATTATGAAACTTAATAACTTCTGAGTGAGATACTACTTATTCATCTGATTCCATAATTTAAGGCAAATTTAGTTTATGATCAGGTTTATAACGAGCTTCACCTTCATCTTCATATTCATCATTGCTTAGAGGTTTTAGAGAAGCCACTGATTGAGACTTTCTCACTTTTGAGAAATTCATTGTTTAAGTATTTAAGAATCCCTTGTTGTAATAAACACTGAATTTTTAGAATAAATTACATTAAATACCTTATTAGGTTTATTTCTCAGTAGGATTATCATCAATACCATCTTTTAAAAAGACTATAGGTTCATTCATTTTATGCACACTGAATGTTTTTATTGAGTTTTTCGTAGCTTATGGGTATAGTTTACTAACTTCCTTAGATTTGTCCACGTAATTTTGATATGATTGCTCCATCCCAAATATCTTCTTGACATCAATCTATATATCCCTGAATCTTCTTTAAACCCACTCTTGCTTCTTCAGAGCTTGCTTATTAATTAGTAATTAAATGTCTTTCGATAGTTTTGTCATGAGATCTTCTTTTGAGATACAATAAGCAGTCACATTTGTTTTGGAAATTAAAAAAATAAAATAATAGTTCATATTAAATTACAGAGTAAGAAATGCCAACAGTAGACTTTTGAGCTTTCTATTTGATATTACTAAGCTATGGACTTTAATTCTATCTGCCCATGTTGAATCCCCATTATGATTTTGTCATAGTGGAGTTAGGTTGCTCTTCTTGATTATTAACTTACTATTATAGGTATTCATATCTTTCTTGCATGGTCATTATTGAAATACTGAAAAAAATTTAGGAAATTCGTTAAATTTCCAAATTTTAAATAAAGGAATTAAGATTTACTTTTCGTTTTATTAATTAAATGAAAAAATATATATTGTATTGTATTGTCTTTAGAAACAAAATTAATAAAAATTTTGAAATAATTTAATCATTAATGTCTGAAATTATTTTTTTATATCCCAGTAATTTCTTTTTTTATAAACATTATAATGCACTTAAATTTTTGCTTCTTTTTAATTTTTCAAATATTTAATATAACCTTCAAGAATAATTTGCTCTAATCTATTAATGTAATTATATTATAATAATAATAGTAACTCCTCTCCAATCCATTAATTCTCGCTTATAATTCCAATCTAGAAAGTATTCATAGTCTTTGAAAAGTATCCCCTATTTTGAGTTACAAAATTTTCCGCTTTCTTTGGATCATCAGTTGACATACTCTTCTAAATTGGGATTTAATTTGACTGCAATTTACAATGACCTTCAATAATTATATATGCCATTTAAGGAATCTAACCCTCTTAAATTATAGTTTAGTTTGGAATAAAGCTCACTTTGTGAAACAGTTGAGTCATTTTCTCTCTATTAGAGGTCAATTAATTTTAGAGGCCAGGCACGTTTTTCATAAGGAATTGAGTTTTATCTTAGATTTGTTAGTTTTCATAAAGTTTTTCCATATATTTATAGGCTTTGTCATAGTTCAGTGCAAGAACTAAGCTCTAAGAAGTGGAATAAACAAAGCAGGAATTCCATTTCGAGGTTTGTTTATTAAATTTGTCTAATTAAAGTAAGTCGAAATTTCCGAAAGCATATAATCCCTCAAATTCTTGGAAATTTTATCTTAGAGTAATAAGATCCTGAGTTTACCTGTCTTCTTCCTCCTATAAATTCATATATAAATGATCTAAAATCTTTAAATACTTACCTTATAGCTGTTCCACGGGGCATGAACTGATTTCTTAAGACTTCCTTGAACAAGAATGTAAATGGATACATTAGGATTATCTTTCTTGACAAGCATTTCATTTTATTTTAGTTCATATAAATCATAAAAAGCCAGAGTTTCATTTCTGATTCCAGCAGCTATGTCTTTAAATTGAGGTATATCTTTCAAAGCATTTCTAAGTTACTACAATTAAAAAGAATTGGTAAGGTTAGATATTTATCAATTTGGACCATATAAATAAATCTGAAGAGATTTAATGACATGAGAGCATAAAACTTATAACGATTATGGTTAGAGAAATGCTAAATTTAAAGGTAATAATATTTCTTAACTTACAGGTAAATCGTCATCATTAAAGCATTTCTTCTTCTTATAACTGTCCCTTAATTCCAAAAATTTTTCTATGATAGCCCTAGTGACCTCTTCTGACATATTTTATTACCCTTAGGCATGTTATTGCTATTTCGACATTAATTAAAAATATTTACAAATTTTGCAAATTAAATTAAAATAAGGATATTTTAACACTTTAAAATATAATTTGAGTGCAAAATAAGTGATCTTATTTTTTATATCACATTCGAAAAAAGAAAGAAATTAAAAATAATTACTTTAAGATAGCTATTATGATTATCAAAAAATATGAGATATCTTATCCTGTGAATTAATATTAAATCATTTTAGGTATTTTAATCTAGTGTTAGTATCATAAAAAATATCTTTTGGGCTTAATCAATACCCTATTAATTTTATAAATATTATTGGCATCATGTTACTAAATCTAACAAAATCAAAATCCAAGTCCAAACCTCAGTCTTCTAGTAATCTAGATCAGCATCTAAGCTCTACTAAATCAGGCCATTCTCCCAATTAAATAACCTCAAATACTTACAATATGGTAGAGGGTTATATTGACGAGTCAGAATTAGAGCGATAGAGTAATGAACTTAATGATAGATCATTTGAGGGAGTATATGATGATGAAAATTAAGAGGAAGGAGAACCGGTTTTGATATCAAGTATGATTGACTTGTTAAAGATTTTCAAAGTTCAAATGGTAAGTAATTTTTAGGTTTTTCAAAAACATACTGTAGGATGAAGATCAATTTTTCAAGTTTAAAAACAGGACATATAAAGTCGACAAAGAGGCAATTGATTTTATTGGGTTAAAAATGTAATAAAACTAGGCGAACCCGCAATCTACTTTAAGACTGTAAACTAGCATAAAATCTTAATAAACTAACTATTTTAGAGATTGGTTGCTGTAAAATCCTTCAATCTAAGTCACCTCATTTTATAGAATTTTATTTTTTTTTACTTTATTTGAAATGAATGTATCATTAGAATTCAGTTCAAAGCAGTCAGCTAGATCCAATAATGAGAAATGTAAAATTAATTTCTACTGAACAATTTGATTATAGACTGATCAGAATTTTTTCTCCTCAAGAAAACAGAGAAGTTCTTCATAGTATAACAGGAACGAGCATCCATATAATTCATAAATGAATGCTGCAGTCTCTATTCAGCATTAGCTTTCAAATTAACCATAGTATAACATGTTTCCGGTTTTGCCAGGCTTGTATTAAGTTGGCAGTTACTACTAACCCCAGCATCCTTTTTAACAGAATAGTGAAATGATTAACAGAATCTATTAGTAGCAATCTCAAGCGTCAAGTATTATGCAAAGAGGATATGAAACGGATCAAAGATTCTTCAATACGTTACAATAACCAAAGTTGAATTAATAATAATCTGTATAAGGAGGTTAAGATGTGCATCTTGCTTACCTATTTGCTTCCCCATTAATGCTTGAAGTATCATAGGGCGATTATCATGATTGTCTTTCACCTATTGGTTTTAAAGAAGAGTTTGAATAAATTGTTCTTGCTCTTGAACCTAAGTAAATTGAATTCAGATATAGGTACATGGTAGCAAATGACTCAAATTTAAGAGAATGTCTGAATGACAATCCAATTGGTCTTCACTTTGCAGGCCATGGATTTGAAAATAATGAGAAACTTTATAGAGGAAATTAAAAAGGTTGGTTAAATAACAGAGGAAAGGGTGATATTCTTCTCTTTGAAAAGGAAGATGGATCTTCTTCATTTTACTCTGAATCTGATTTAAAGTTTTTGCTAGAAAATACTTATAGAAATCAGAGATTAGAATTTGTAGTTGTTGCTTCTTGTCATTCAGAATGTGTCGGTAAAATTTTTTAAGCTAGTGGAGCAAAGCATGTTATTTGCATTGATTAGAAGAAAATTCTACAAGATGAAGCAGCTATTTTATTTTCCAAGACATTTTACAGTCACATATTTGGGAGCAATCTCAGTATTTGTGAAGCATTTGAATCCGCAAGGAATCTCATTAAGAAATAAATCGGTCATGTTGAAGGTGAAAAATTTAAGATTCTACTAAATAATCATAAGTCTTGCAGATCAAACGAAATTCGAAAAAGATTAGTACAAGGAACTCTTATGTACAAGGGAATCACTCCTAAAATTATAAAACTTCCAACAAAAGTAACTCCTTTTATTTCTAGAAATAAAGACATGTTTGATGTGATGAAGTGCTTAAACGAATGTAATACAGTACAAGTTTTTGGTATGCCTGGCCTTGGAAAATCAAGTCTTATTAAAAATGTTTCTAATTATATTGGAGAAAGAAATCTTTATAGAGATGGACTTATCTATATGAACTTTTAAACTATAAAAACATTTTAAGAGGCTTTAGCTTTTATTATGCAGAACTTAGAGGATAACATAGATCCCACCTATAAAATGAACAGAGTTGAGTTACAATTTAATTAATCATTCAGAAAGCAGGAGAAGTCTAGGTTACTTAAGTAAATATATAAGAAGTTTCAAAGATTTAAGAAAGGACTCCTAGTTGTATTTGATAATATAGATGATATCGGAAAAGATTATGCAGAAGAGCTGACAACTTTGATTACGAATCTTGTTCAAGACTCTTCTAATTCGATTAAAATTTTATTCACTTCTAGTATATTCTACGATCAGCTAGAGAATTACAAAGTGAAAAAACTTAGAGGACTTAGTTAAGAAGATTCGGTTGAATTATTCATGACAAAAATCCCTCTTTAAAATGATGATTTAGAAACATTTCTAGTTTGGGATAAGATCGTAGAGTTACATAACTATACGATTGAGAGGCAGGGAGATTCTAATTAAAAAGTTAAACTCTGTACTAAACATAGAAATAATCATGCTTTCAAATGCATTAAAGATTATTTAGCTATCCATCCTTTGTTTGACCTTCTAGGAGGACAACCACTTTCTTTATCTTTAATTGCTCCATTATCACTTAAGTTTAGTCTTAAGGAAATCTATTAACAACTTGTAGAACTTCCTATTATAAATGTGTTTAAAGGAAAGATAAAGGAGGACGCATTAATTCTATCGTTAGAATTTTCTCTCAAAATACTGAATGATACATCATAAAAAGCTGGAGAATCATAAGAGAAAGCTGTGGAGCTATTTTACCTTATTGGTATTACAAAAGAGGGACTCTACGATGATGATTTAGATTAACTCTTTGAAGAGGATGATACTTAGAAAAAATTGTAATCCCTTGTTGAACTTTCACTCATTTAATTCGAGACTTTTGATAAAGCTGGATAAATAAGAAGATTTAAAGTCAGCCCTTTCATTGATAAATACATAGAGTAAAAATTGAACCCTTAATCTAAAAGAGATCTTCACATGTTCCTTGCTACTTATTATACAAATAAACTGATAAGTCTTAAAAAAGAGTTCTAAAAGTCAGGTGACCAAAAGGTACTTAGCAAATAGCTTTCTAAGTATGAACAGAATATTTTATTCTGCATGAAGGAACTTTTCAATATGGACTATAAGAGGACTTAATCAACACCTTCAAAAAAGAATACAAAGAGTGCTGCGAACAGCCCAACAGGTAGATCTACTAAAAATAATTTTAGAATGGTAGACAAGAATTTGCTTGAAATTGGAGGAGCTACTTTAAAGTTGAATTCAAATTCTGGGTTTCATAAAGTCATGAAATCAATGAGCAAAAATGTTGGACACACTCCTAAAGTAAACTTTGATTAAAATGAAGAGAGAAAGTTTGAATTTAGCAATTACAAAGATGTGTTTGATAGAAGAAAATTAAGTGTGAATGCTCCATTAGTTTCTCAATTAGGCCATAATCTTAATAAAGAGAGATATGACGATTTAACAGACAAAGATGGATACCAAAATTCGGGAGCATGGGATTCTTCTGATTATCAAACTGATAACACAATTCGTAAAGCAAATATAACTCCCTTGAGAGATTTTAAAATTAGATAATCCTCTGCCAAAAAACAAATCGACAAACATAAAGATGTACCGGACCGTATTAACACAATTTAGGACCCTAAATCCTAGCCAAAAGTAAACAGAAAAGATCCATTTGGAGATAATTTGGAATTTAGAATGTCAAGCAGCAGATTCGCTAAAAATTTCAAAGATAGCGATAAAAAGCTGTAAACCATTACATTGAAGCCAAATATTAGAGCAGATGCTTTAGACATTGAATCAGACAATAGTGCTCAAAGTTATAATTTAATTGTTTATATATCTGAAGGATGATTTTAGCGTTATAAGAAGGTGGAAACGCTAATAAATTAAGAGATAAAGACAAAAAGCAATATCAAAGGTAATTAGTAAAGTTACAAAAGTTGAACAAACAACATATCAATAAGGGAAGATTTGATAAGCTGGTAAAATCTTTGACTCTTAGAATGGGAAATTCTTAAACTAACAACTTTGACAAGCTTATAAAGAGAGGTGGTCTAAATTTCTAATAGCCATTAGAAGAACAACTTTCTTAACTTAATATTTATGAAAAATTGTGCTATCACTATGTTTCAATCTTAGCAATTTTGGATCATAGATGTTAAGAAGTGCCTAAAATCATATACTCTAATGAAAACAGTAGTTCTGCACTTGATAAAAATGAGCTGATAATTCCATTAAGTAACAAACTACTACAAGCTAATTTGAAGATGGCATACATTTATTACTTACTCAACGAAAATAAATATGACGCAGTCAATGGAGAAAATTTGGAATTATACTCATTATTCTAAGATATCAACTGCTTATTAGGTGAAGGAATTTCTTTGTATTTGAAGGCAAAGTATCTTTAAAAAATGAAGAGAAAAAATGCCTATCAAAAAGCTGAAAAATATGTCCTCAAGAGTGCTGAAAAATTTGAGATATGCTAAGATGTGGACGGGTTAATCTAATGCTAGAGATTACTTGAAAAAATTCAAAAGAATCATCCACAGTTATCATCTTTTGAAGGGAAAATCTAAAACATTTAAAGAAACCTTAGTGAAGAGTACAAGGAAATGCTAGATGAAAGATTGCAATTGGACATAAAACAATAAAGAGATTCAAGTGAGGACAAAGTTAGAAACCTCTTGCTTAATATAATTGAGTTTTCTTTCCTTAAGAAGAAGGATCAAAACAATATGAACAAGCAGCTAGGAGGAATTGCAAGTGTTCAAGAATAGAACATAGGAGTCAACAAGTTAAACACTGCTGGTACGATTATTCATTAACTTAACTCAAATCGTGGTTCTAATAACACATCTATGACTAATCAAGTTCCTACAAATAACATTCATAATTAAGTCGTCAATAGAGGTATGGCAGCTACACCTAAAGTTATATCTAAGAAATCTATTAACATAGTAAATTAACCCAGACAAGCATTTTAATAATTTGATCAAGATGAATGAGCTTAAGAATATAAGCATTATTTATTTTCTATTATACTAAAAGTATTATTTAAGTTTTCAATTATTCTATTTGAAGTTTGATAGGAAAATTTTAAAATAGTTTCTTAAGATTCGATTCCTAACTAAGCTTTTTTCTTTATTATTGTGAAAAATATGCACTTTCTCATAAAAAATACTCCTGTTAATATATGAAAGTTTAAATAAGTTAAATTTAAATTCTCAGATTTAATGTTTTGAAATGTCAAGATTAAGTGTTTCACTTCTATCAAAGAAAAACTCAACGTCCTTATCTTGCACTTCATGAATACTTTTATGCATCCATTTTGGGTTCTTATCTTTATCAATCAAAAGTGCTCTAACTCCCTCAAAGAACTCGGTGTGATTGCAAAAACCTTGAGATATCTTATACTCCATCTCAAAGACCTCTTTTAGATTCATAGATTTTCCTCTTTTAATTTGTTCAAAGACAACTGCCATACTCAAGGGACTAAGTCCTGAAATTATTTTCAAAGTTTTCTAAGCGAATTCTGATTTGCTTGCCTCTAGTCTTTCTAAAATCTTGTGAATAGAATCATCCTTAAAGATTTAATTTATCTCCTCAACATTTTCGATGTGTTCTGAATCAAATGTGTGATCTGAATGGCTATTTACAATGTTAACGATATCTGAATCGGTAGAGCTTTTGCTAATATTTTTGGCTAGGTCTGAATATAAGCTTGATAATCTATCTTTAGGAACATAATGAGTTGCAATTCCCCATTTAACTAAATCCTTTGATTTAAGTCTGAAGCCTGTAATTCCTAGATACAGACCTAGGTTAATGTTGTTTTTTACTCTTGATAAAAAATATGAACCTCCTACATCAGTGAAGAAACCAATGCCAGTTTCTGGCATAGCGTATACTGTGTTATCAGTTGCTACTCTTATTGGAGCATGAACTGAGACTCCAACACCTCCTCCCATTACAATACCATTCCATATACTAATTTGTTTAGGTTTCATCTGTGTCAAAGCATAATCAAGTAAATACTCCCTTGCAAAGAAATCACTCTTAACATGTGCTGGTAATTTCCCAATTCCTGATTCGTAAACTTGCTTGATGTCTCCTCCAGCACAGAATGCTTTCTCGCCTACTCCGCTTATCAAGGCGACTCTTGGAGCTTGATTTGAGTATTAATTCCACTCCTTAACTTTTCCAAGCATCAAATCAACCATTTCAAGGTCAAGTGAATTAAGATTCTTTGGGGCATTTAACTTAAATTCAAATACAGCAGGTGTGTGCTCTTCAAATAGTACTTTCTAGTCTTATGGTTGAGATGTAGAGAATGATTGAAAAGATTGACCATTAATTAGCTTAGTTAGCTTCATCAAGTTGGAGTGAAGCATAAATTGCTATCTTTAAAAGGATTTAGAAATCATTTTTCTTTTAATATCTTTTTGATTAATTAATCAAAGAAAAAGATTCCCTGAAAATATATATATGGGTAGGACAAAATTCCTTCTTTAATGTATTTTATTGAAATATAATTCTAAGTATAAATTAAACTGATCTCGAAATGGATAATTACTAGAAATTGAGTATTTGTGACACGAGAGAATAAAAAGTGATGAAGTCTCTCTTAGAGACTCTTCTCTTAGGTCAATTAATAATGGCTTCTATTTTTGGGTTTTACATGCAAAATGTGGAAACTGATGTTACTTGTGTCGTTTAAGGA
>ARYC01010710.1:0-25500 GCA_000711775.1 Oxytricha trifallax
TCAGATGATGATAACCCCACCCATGAATGTTAACCCCAAAGATTTGAAACAAAATCTTCACTTTTTTAGGAATTTATAGGATTTTTAGGTACAGGCAGATGATTCAATGATAGCAGTTGGAGATTCAGGAAGATTAGAGCAGTCAGAGACTTGGGCAGATGAAGATTCAACAAGATTCAGCAACCTAAGCTTCCAACTTCAGCAAATCAAACTCGAATCAAAGTAAGTAATTTTAATAATCTTAACTTTTCTTTAGAATCAACTTCAGCAAATCAAAATTAGGGATCTGCATATTAGGGTAAGGTGGCCACCTTTAGCTGATAAGTTTGATTAGGTTAGGTTTTATAGTCTGTCTTCTTTATACTTTTTTACTAGCTGGTCTGAGCTCAGTTTATTGCTGGGCGAGGGCTAGCTTTCCTAAATTGGCTAAAGTATTTACTTAAAATACTTTGATTTATACTTATTCTCTCAATAATCTCAATTGATTTTGATTATCAAAAATCTTGTTTGATTTAGGAAATTCTTATTATTAAAAAAAGTATTAAGCTTTAGAACTTTCCAAAAAGTTGAAATAGTATCCTCTCTTCGTTCAGTAATTTTATCCTGCCCTATATTGTATAATAAATTCTCTAAACTTACAAAGTCTAATCTCAATGTTTGTTAATAGTGTCATGTGCAAGACCCAAAACCCAAAACCCCTTTGCTATAATTTTTGTAAAAATGTTTTTGTTTTTGATAATTGATTTGACTTACCTGTAATAAAACCAAAAGTAAGTTGTGGTTCTGGAAAAGTTCCACTCAGGCTCTGTAATTCTGCTCTATCTCCCACTCATCCTCAGCACTTTTGCCTGGCACTTTGTGCAAGTTAAGGAATGATGTCAACTTACTTGTGCTACTTCACGTTTTTCTGCCCGCCCTCCCTCCACAAGAAACTCACCATGCCAATTAGTGCTTAGCACAGTTGCCTGCCTATCTCCGATCCTCTACAAGAAAAGCTCAGGACTTGAGTGAGGATCAAGTTGCTATACTTACCAAGCATGTAGAATGCCAATTGAACAGTAGGTGAAGTAAGGACTTCAAGCAGCTCAAACCAGCTGCTGCATCTGCAACGCAGATCCAAGTCTTCTGTATGTTGTTAATGATATAGGGGTATACTTACAATTGTAGCCTGGATGTAGCACTAATCGCAGAGTGCGATAGCCAAGTTTCAAAAGTTGTTGTAAGTACTGTAGCATCCACACTACTAGAACCATCACACTCCTCCATTCACCCATTGCAGACATGGCAGGCTTCACCAGCGCATAGTAGGGTTTTTTTAAATATATTATATTATCACAATAGCAGCGTAAGATATAAAATTAAATATACATTCTTACGATTGTTAATTCCAAAAATCGGTAATCAGTTCAGCAGATCACGACGATTGAAGCAGTGAATTAAAGTTTTATATGCGTGTGAAATTAATATTCGATGAGTTACATCGAGAGTGAATTAGGGAAGTGAATTAGGTTTAAATAACGTAAATTAAATCAAAGACTCTATATCATCTGAAGGCTCTGCTCTCAAGTGCCCCTCCTCTCTCACCAGCATCAGCTGCAATTTATCCTGCTGATCAAGCACAGCTAGAAAGCATGTAGGACTCGCCATCGGCGGGAGTAATAAGCACTCTCACTGGATCGTTGTTTGAGGAGGCTACTGTAAGTTTGAACTCGGCTCCAGCCTTTACACTGATGTTGAATTCCTCGCACTTGCAGAATAGGTCGCCTTTATGATTCTCTACCTCAAAAGCATCATCTTGCTGTAGATACTTGCGTTTCCTGTACACCTGAACCTAGTAAGCGTTGGGCGTGTTGTGCTGGTAGACGAACTGCAGCCTGAGTGGTTCGTTCTGCTTGTCCCTGTAGTTTAGCTGTTCCATGTGTGCGTCCTGGTTTTTAATTTACTAATAACTAATAAGTGGGGAATTAGATTATAAAGCACTGTTGTAGTGTGAAGGGAATTCAGGCATTTCAACGCACTTTGCGAAGCAAAGCGGTTGATGGGCATGAGAGATAAACAGAGACTTAAAATAATAATAATAACGACAACAATAATAGTGGCAATAGTGACAACAGCAATAATCGGGGTAATAACATGCACTGATAAGTATGATTTAATATAAAATTATGGTATGGTGTCTTAATTTGGAAATGTTCCAAATAAGTTTGAGTTAGTATTGAGTATTTGAATTCTAATATCTGAATGCATCCCTTTTCATTTTTGTGTGTGCTAAGCTTATGGCTAGATCCTGATCTGGATCATTGATGAGTTCTGAGTGATCAGTGACTGGTTGAGTTCAATCATTTGGTTGGAAGAGGGTTGATTGAAGCTAGGATTATAATTCATTCGCTTCGCCTTCACATACTGTCGTGGCGATAATGCATCTGCATGTGACTCGAACGATGATAGAGGAACTCTAGGTGCAGTCAACTACTAAGCTTGCTTCGATGGTCGCTTGCGCTTCTTGCTTCCTTGATTCAATAAATTCACTGCTCTGCCTCTATTGCTCACGTTCATTATGACAGCATTCTCAAGCACGCCAAACATCTCTGCCAGTCAACTTGATAAACTTGTTCTTATCTAAAGTCTTCTGCTTCTATCTGAACTCTAAACTGGCCCTAATGTTTGAAGGGAAGAACTCTGGCTTAATTGTATTGATGATCTACATTAGTAAGAATAAAGCAGTGCCAATGCAATAGCATTAGTAAGCAACAATAATAACAATAGTACTTACATTATAGAGGAACTATCTGTTGACTGACTTCCCATTCTTGATTTCTGGCAAGTATTTGCATATATCTGGATCATTCTTAATATCATCAATGAGATGAATGACAGAGAGCTCGTTGATCTTAGGCACGTTGATGATTCTCACCTCATGGTTGCGAAGCACCTACACTAATGTAATCTCAAATGCTTACCTTCTTCACTCCAAGGAATATGCCTTGAATATATTCCAACGTGCATTCTTGGTAAGGTGGCAGGTAGAACTATCCTTATATGCTAATTATTGATTTGAATTCGCACCTTAAGTGAGCAAGATAGAATAGATATCCTGCTTTGACTTCCCTAATCTAGCAAGCTCATTCGAAGGCACTGAATGTACAACTTGACCATTGATAGTTTCAGTGTTAATGATACTCATGCGTGTTGGCCGATACCCCTCTTTGACTTCTTCATCAGCATCACTTTAGAACTCTTGGTGAGGATTGAAGCTGGATACACCACCACCTGATCTTTAAGTATTGCCATGCTTCCTTGAGGGTTCAGTTCTGAATTTCGATTGCTGGCCATGGCTTGGATTATTGTTTAGGTAAGTATCAATCTAAGTCATGTTCCTCATGAATTAGCCAGAGATCTAATTTAAGTCAGCTGAGTCTTCATTACCTATCTAGTTTGGCGAGTGCCCATCATGATCATGTGTCTGCTCTCTACTCTCCTCCTCCACTGGCTTCATCAACGCATCTTTACCTTGTCCTGAATAGAGAGCTCTTGACCCAGAGATCTATAAGAAGAAAACTATGGCTAAGTAATGATTTAATGATTGATTGGGTATGATTGCTGTTGAAATCAATTTCAAATAAATTTTAGTAGTTGTAAATTGACAGCGTCAACTGACACCACCACCTGACACAGCCAACTGACACCGCCAACTGACACCGCCAACTGTCAGCATCAACTGACACAGCCAACTGACACCGCCAACTGACAACATCAACTGACACCGCCAAATGACAACATCGACTGACAAGGGGTTTTGGGGTTTTGAATATCAACTGAAAATCAATATCCATTGATAACATCAAATGACAACGTCAACTTACCTTGCCACTGACGACGCCGAGGTCCATGATGGGATAGCCATTCATGACACCATTACCGAAGCTGTTGTGGAAGAATGAGCTAGCTGAGTACTGAGGTGATCCACCCACTCCTGGCTGCGCCAGGGAGTGGGGGTGGGGGGCGTCCAAGATCTCGCCATCTTCAACATCACCAGCTTTATCAACCAGCGGCTGTTACTGGGAATCGCTGTTCATTCTTATTAATTAATAGCTAGTATTAAGAATTTAACTGTCCAATCAATTTCTAATAAAACAATATATAATTAAATCGGTTATTAAGAATTAAAACTTAAAATTACAAATTTTTGATTGCGCAAATATATAAACTATCCTGAGCCAGAGTGGAATTGCTCCATCTCAAGACTACTGATCACTACAGTAAATTCAGCACATCGATATGCGCGTCTCATACCTGTCAACATCAATAGCATATTGCATTGACTCTAATCATACTTATTAGTCATTCTCGGTTTTATCGGGAAATTGATTTTTACAAAATCTATTTCATTGATCCGAAAAACCGAGAATGACTAATAAATATGATTAGAGTCAATCCAATATGCTATTGATGTTGACAGGTATGAGACGCCCAAATCGATGTGCTGATGTACTGTAGTGAGCAGTATGTCTTGAGATGGAGCAATTCCACTCTGGCTCAGGATGGTTTATATATTTGCGCAATCAAAAATTTGTAATTTTAAGTTTTAGTTCTTAATAACCGATTTTAATTATATATTTTTTAATTAGAAATTGATTGGACAGTTAAATTCTTAATACTAGCTATTAATTAATAAGAATGAACAGCGATTCCCAGTAACAGCCGCTGGTTGATAAAGCTGGTGATGTTGAAGATGGCGAGATCTTGGACGCCCCCAACCCCCACTCCCTGGCGCAGCCAGGAGTGGGTGGACCACCGCAGTACTCAGCTAGCTCATTCTTCCACAACAGCTTCGGTAATAGTGTCATGAATGGCTATCCCATCAAGGACCTCGGCGTCGTCAGTGGCAAGGTAAGTTGAAGTTGTCAGTTGATGTAATCAATGGATATTGATTTTCAGTTGATATTCAAAACCCCAAAACCCCTTGTCAGTCGATGTTGTCATTTGGCGGTGTCAGTTGATGTTGTCAGTTGGCGGTGTCAGTTGGCTGTGTCAGTTGATGCTGACAGTTGGCGGTGTCAGTTGGCGGTGTCAGTTGGCTGTGTCAGGTGGTGGTGTCAGTTGACGCTGTCAATTTACAACTACTAAAATTTATTTGAAATTGATTTCAACAGCAATCATACCCAATCAATCATTAAATCATTACTTAGCCATAGTTTTCTTCTTATAGATCTCTGGGTCAAGAGCTCTCTATTCAGGACAAGGTAAAGATGCGTTGATGAAGCCAGTGGAGGAGGAGAGTAGAGAGCAGACACATGATCATGATGGGCACTCGCCAAACTAGATAGGTAATGAAGACTCAGCTGACTTAAATTAGATCTCTGGCTAATTCATGAGGAACATGACTTAGATTGATACTTACCTAAAAAATAATCCAAGCCATAGCCAGCAATCAAAATTCAGAACTGAACCCTCAAGGAAGCATGGCAATACTTAAAGATCAGGTGGTGGTGTATCCAGCTTCAATCCTCACCAAGAGTTCTAAAGTGATGCTGATGAAGAAGTCAAAGAGGGGTATCGGCCAACACGCATGAGTATCATTAACACTGAAACTATCAATGGTCAAGTTGTACATTCAGTGCCTTCGAATGAGCTTGCTAGATTAGGGAAGTCAAAGCAGGATATCTATTCTATCTTGCTCACTTAAGGTGCGAATTCAAATCAATAATTAGCATATAGGATAGTTCTACCTGCCACCTTACCAAGAATGCACGTTGGAATATATTCAAGGCATATTCCTTGGAGTGAAAAAGGTAAGCATTTGAGATTACATTAGTATAGGTGCTACGCAACCATGAGGTGAGAATCATCAACGTGCCTAAGATCAACGAGCTCTCTGTCATTCATCTCATAGATGATATTAAGAATGATCCAGATATATGCAAATACTTGCCAGAAATCAAGAAAGGGAAGTCAGTCAACAGATAGTTCCTCTATAATGTAAGTACTATTGTTATTATTGTTGCTTACTAATGCTATTGCATTGGCACCGCTTTATTCTTACTAATGTAGATCATCAATACAGTTAAGCCAGAGTTCTTCCCTTCAAACATTAGGGCCAGTTTAGAGTTCAGATAGAAGCAGAAGACTTTAGATAAGAAAAAGTTTATCAAGTTGAATGCAGAGATGTTTGGCGTGCTTGAGAATGCTGTCATAATGAACGTGAGCAATAGAGTCAGAGCAGTGAATTTATTGAATCAAGGAACCAAGAAGCGCAAGCGACCATCGAAGCAAGCTTAGTAGTTGACTGCACCTAGAGTTCCTCTATCATCGTTCGAGTCACATGCAGATGCATTATCGCCACGACAGTATGTGAAGGCGAAGCGAATGAATTATAATCCTAGCTTCAATCAACCCTCTTCCAACCAAATGATTGAACTCAACCAGTCACTGATCACTCAGAACTCATCAATGATCCAGATCAGGATCTAGCCATAAGCTTAGCACACACAAAAATGAAAAGGGATGCATTCAGATATTAGAATTCAAATACTCAATACTAACTCAAACTTATTTGGAACATTTCCAAATTAAGACACCATACCATAATTTTATATTAATCATACTTATCACTGCATGTTATTACCCCGGCTATTGCTGTTGTCACTATTGCCACTATTGTTGTCGTTATTATTATTATTTTAAGTCTCTGTTTATCTCTCATGCCCATCAACTGCTTTGCTTCGCAGAGTGCGTTGAAATGCCTGAATTCCCTTCACACTACAACAGTGCTTTATAATCTAATTCCCCACTTATTAATTATTAGTAAATTAAAAACCAGGACGCACACATGGAACAGCTAAACTACAGAGACAAGCAGAACGAACCACTCAGGCTGCAATTCGTCTACCAGCACAACACGCCCAACGCTTACTAGGTGCAAGTGTACAGGAAACGCAAGTATCTACAGCAAGACGATGCTTTCGAGGTGGAGAACCATAAAGGCGACCTCTTCTGCAAGTGCGAGGAATTCAACATCAGTGTAAAGACCGGAGCCGAGTTCAAACTTACAGTGGCCTCCTCAAACAACGACCCAGTGAGAGTGCTCATCACACCTGCTAATGGCGAGTCATACATGCTTTCTAGCAGTGCTTGATCTACAAGAGGCATTGCAGCAGATGGTGGAGAGAGAGGAGGGGCACTTGAGAGCAGAGCCTTCAGATGATATAGAGTCTTTGATTTGATTTACGTTATTTAATACCTAATTCACTTCCCTTATTCACTCTCGATGTAACCCATCGAATATTAATTTCACACGCATATAAAACTTTAATTCACTGCATCAATCGTCGTGATCTGCTGAGCTGATTAGCCGACTACTACTATGCGCTGGTGAAGCCTGCCATGTCTGCATTGGGGAAATGGAGGAGTGTGATGGTTCTAGTAGTGTGGATGCTACAGTACTTACAACAACTTTCGACACTTGGCCATCGCATTCTGCGATTAGTGCTACATCCAGGCTACAATTGTAAGCATACCCTATACCATTAACAGCATACAGAAGACTTGGATCTGCGTTGCAGATGAAGCAGCTGGTGTGAGCTGCTTGCAGTCCTTACTTCACCTACTGTTCAATTGGCATTCTGCTTGCTTGGTAAGTATAGCAACTTGATACTCACTCAAATCCTAGCTTTTCTTGTAGAGGATTGGAGATAGGCCAGCAACTGTGCGAAGCACTAATTGGCATGGTGAGTTTCTTGTGGAGGGAGGGCGGGCAGAGAAACGTGAAGTAGCACAAGTAAGTTGACATCATTCCTTAACTTGCACAGAGTGCCAGGCAAAAGGGCTGAGGATGAGTGGGAGATAGAGCAGAATTACAGAGCCTGAGTGGAACTTTTCCAGAACCACAACTTACTTTTGGTTTTATTACAGGTAAGTCAAATCAATTATCAAAAACAAAAACATTTTTACAAAAATTATAGCAAAGGGGTTTTGGGTTTTGGGTCTTGCACATGACACTATTAACAAACATTGAGATTAGACTTTGTAAGTTTAGAGAATTTATTATACAATATAGGGCAGGATAAAATTACTGAACGAAGAGAGGCTACTATTTCAACTTTTTGGAAAGTTCTAAAGCTTAATACTTTTTTTAATAATAAGAATTTCCTAAATCAAACAAGATTTTTGATAATCAAAATCAATTGAGATTATTGAGAGAATAAGTATAAATCAAAGTATTTTAAGTAAATACTTTAGCCAATTTAGGAAAGCTAGCCCTCGCCCAGCAATAAACTGAGCTCAGACCAGCTAGTATAAAAAATAAAGAGAGACAGACTATAAACCCTAACCTAATCACACCTAACAACTAATCGGTGGCCACCTTACCCTAATATGCAGATCCCTAATTTTGATTTGCTGAAGTTGATTCTAAAGAAAAGTTAAGATTATTAAAATTACTTACTTTGATTCGAGTTTGATTTGCTGAAGTTGGAAGCTTAGGTTGCTGAATCTTGTTGAATCTTCATCTGCCCAAGTCTCTGACTGCTCTAATCTTCCTGAATCTCCAACTGCTATCATTGAATCATCTGCCTGTACCTAAAAATCCTATAAATTCCTAAAAAAGTGAAGATTTTGTTTCAAATCTTTGGGGTTAACATTCATGGGTGGGGTTATCATCATCTGATTAATAGACAACGAGGCCTACCTAAGCCTCCCTTACCTTTGTTAAATTAGAGATGTCCAAATGCTGCTACTACCACTTCTGATTATTGCTACTGACCTCTCTTGTTGATGCTGCTGCTGAATCTAAAAAAAAAGTTAAAAATAATAGATGATTTTTTTTAAGATTATTGGAAAAATACTTACCTAAATTATCTAAATCTGAAGCTGATGCTGCTGCTGAAACTGAACACTGCTACCGCTCTTCACTCATGCCAATGCTGCTGCCATCGAATCAACAAACAAAAGGTGGCCACCAATACTACCATTACAACAAACAACAAGAAAAATATTATTACAATAAATATTTAGAACCTTCCTTAAGTAGCAAATTTGGAAATCAGAACTTTCTAGAATTTCCCAAACTAATATTTGGAAGTTCCCAAAATATTTGGGGTTTAGGTTTGTTGATGTGATTGATCATCAGAGAATTTTAGGTAAAGCTTTAGTTTGAAAAGCTAGCTTATTGTTTTAGTTTTGCTTGCTTTTGGGGTTCTAAAAAAGCTTATTTACAAACTTTTCTTTTACTTTAGTATTTCCTGATTCTTACTTTAAAACCCAGCAATCCTAAGTTCTGTGAAAGACTCTCATCCAAGGGTGCTGAGGTACACACCCTGAAGGCCGAAGTGGCGTAAGACCTCTCAGGCTGTATCCTCGCCGAGGGCTTTGCAGGGCTGTTGCTGGTACTTGTACTTACTTTACAAAAGCTTAAACTTAGAGGTCTGAGCTCAACTAACTACACAACTTTACACTGTTACTTGAGAGTGTACTCTGGTATTGGTAAGTGATACTCACTCTCTTAACTACTTCTATAGGTCAACAGCAGTGAGAACTCGTCTCAGCAGGTCACCTGCTTGCAGTGCTGCTCACTGCTTGTTTGTTTTGCTTGAGTCTTTTACTTCTTGTTTCTTCGTTGCCCAAGCTAAGTGGTGGCTGGGTTAATACCTGGCTCACAGTGTTTAGTTGTTTTTAGTTCCTAGTTTAAGTCTTTAGGGTTTGTGTGGTGGCTATGACCTGACTCTGACAACCATATTTATCTGTCGAGGGGTCCTCTGGCCAGGGCAGCCAATCTCTGGTGTTTATCGCACTGGGGAAGGGTTGCTTGAAAGCAATCGAGCCTCAGCGAGGCATGTTTGAATAGTTATAGTATGTATTAATTTTAAGTAATATTCTTCACTTTAACCTTAGAATCCAAGCTTTGGCCTGACTTTTGGGCTAGTCTACTGCCCTCTAGACTTAACCCATCACCTCTACCCTGTCCTAATGTTGTTGTCATGTCAAAGGCACCAATAACTAGTTATCCTACCAAATTTCTGAATCAGGTGGAGGGGTCGTAAAGTTAGCCAAGCCAAAGTGCTGTTCTGGAAATGTTCCATATTCTAGGTCTTAAGGCCAAACAAGTCAAAATAAGACCCCATTTGCCTGGTATTCGAAGCTTACCACCTCCCCTGTTGCTTGAACTGTACTATAGTTACTTGTTATTAGTAATGAACAGTGGTCTCAATGCCTATGATCAATTAGCTACCATAGAGATCACATGAGCCAGAGCTGGGCTGGACCCAAGGGGTGAGGAGGAAAGATTCTGAAAATTTCAAGGCCAAAATGGCCGTTAGGACCGCCCTGACATTTCAAGATGGGATATAGCCACTCCCACCACCAATCGGCTTCTTTCCTTCTATCTCGTCGATTAGAGTGTATTAGCGATGTTTGGGTTGGGATGGTGGGATGGGGAGGAGATTGGAAAATAATTTTTGTAAAATCATATAAGTCATACTCTATAATCCGTTAGGAGTATTACTAGTAGTTTTGGTTATAGCCGATAATATTATAATAACCACCCCTCTAAATCCGCGGTTCCGACCACTTTTTCTTAGCCAAATGGTATTAGTAATGTTGCAAACCATCTTCCTGATTTTTAGAAATAGGTTTCGGAGTGATCTGAGAGCCCAAGTTGAAATCCAAAGTGCATCCGCAGGAAATGAGGAGGGTCATTAGGACTTGAGGTCAGATCGGAAATTGGAGGTCTAGACCTACCGATCTAAAAGGTTGGTTTATAGAATTTCCACTTGACAAAAGCAATCATTCTTCAACTTTGAATCTCAATGTTTACTTCAACAATAATGATACACATTGATCGAGCATCCTCGCCAACGTCATTATAAGTATATTAAGTTAGAGTGGAGGTGTTGGGGTAGGAGGATTTATTAAAAAGAGTGAAATATAATAAGTTTTTATTGATAAAGTCATAATTTATAATTAAATCAAATACAAACTTAAACTATACAAATCATGTCCCTCTATTACTGATACCCTATGTTTATTCAAACCTACTACCTCTGTATCAGTAGATGCCTATACGTCTGTACATTCCTTGACAACCTCCAATGAGTCTATATAACCAGGTATAGTATTTACACATATCAACATCAAAACTACCTTACCTTAGCTTTATACACAGTTGTGTATGAAATTTTACTACAGTGTGACAATATTAACTTATGGTATACTAGATCACTTTAGTATACAAGTAAGTAATAACACATGGCCTTAAACTATAATTTTAATTAAATATAGTTTATGATTCCTTACCTCCAGAGCAAGTAGAAGGATAAACCATAGAGTGCAGTATCGTAAAAGTAAGAATACATTTTATATAATTTTACAAGGTATATTAACGCTGCTAGTCAATCGTAACAAACATAGTGTGGGATCTGTGGAAAGAGTCTACTCAAGAGAACTCTAAAGAGACACATTGCATCCTAACATGCAGTAAATCTTGAGTTAGAAGAACAGAAGTTAGTATAAGCATAAGGTGAAGAGCGAGATAAAAAGCAAGAGGTGTAGTAAATCTTGGAACTCATAATGCCAAGAGACGAGAAGCATTAGAATGCTAAAGCTGCAAAGATAGTAGCACAGATATAAGAGATTGATAAGAGCGATGTATTCAACTTCCCAGAGAAGTCATGGGAGTTTAAGCAGCTGCATCTCAAGTGAAGCCTCACTGGAAGATTCTTAGCACACTCAAACCATTGCATGATGTTCCAATCCCAGCCAAACCAGTAATTAAATTCTATACTAAATAGTTTAGGTGTGCCTGCAACACCAGCTGCTTGCAAGAGGTGAGATTCTCTAAGGAGTGTACTATGAATTGCTGACACTAGACATGAAGCTCTTTCCAGATCAAATTTATGTTCTGAAGTCTTTAGTATATTCTCAAACCATGCTTAGTCTATTAAATACTAGAATCAAAGAGCAGTCCTTAAGTAAGATACATATGACTAATCATATTTTCAATAGAATTTGTGAACCCCAAAGTTATTGGATTGATGTAAGAGACAAAGCGTTCTATCTTTGAGTCTTACCTTAACAGTCAACTGGTTAGATGCGTCAACAATACATTCGCAGCGTTTCTTGACGAGGTCAACCCAGACTGTGCAGAGGCTCTTGAAAATCTTAGAACTAATGAGAAAATTGACATTGATATTTTTGATTTCCTTGGCTGCTCTAAGTTCAATTTCATTCACTCTAAAACTCATATCCACTGGAGGCTGGTACTTACAGAGAGAGACCTCGCAAGGGCTAACTACCTTATCAGCCATCATCAAAGTAAATTAAGAATGCCAGGAGTCTGTTCGAGCAAGGATGGTACATAGCGATGGTGTTTCAGAGGCTCGTCAACCATTTCATGAGCTTCTCATACAAATCAACATCGTTTCAGTATCAATGCCTCATTACATATCTCAAGGAGTGGTTGAATGAGAACAAGTCTCTTAGAGCGTACCACATTAAGACCAGTAAAGGAGAGGAACTTTTAGCTATCGCCAAGAGATATGAAAACTTGATATGCCACTTGCTTCACCCCTCAACTAAAATCCACAAGGGTACTATACAGTATCTCAAGAGCCAAGTTTCAAAGAAAGGTAGCTAGAGCAAGACTCAGCCCTAGAATTTACTTCCACCCCACCTGTAGCTTAGAATGGCAAGATTGAAGAAGGCCCTCAACATGGGAACAATGATGAAATCTAATTGCTTTGACATACCACTGGCTATTTGATTGTGAGGGGTGACAAGGAAGAATGGATCTACGAGTGAGAGTGATTTATGTTGAGTTCGTGAAGTTGAAATTTAAATTCAGATAGTTAAATAATTAATGTCATATATTCCTTACCCCTATCAACAGCCTTCATACCCACCTCACTATATTCATTAGTATCAAGTCTTGTATATTTATTTATATTTTAATTTATTTCAAAACCCCGAAACCCCTGCTTGCATGGAATCAAAGTCACAGTATATAAGCAATGAGGAATAGTTAGTTAATTCTTCCTATCATTACAGTTATTAATCGGAATCAATTCTGAACTATGGGTTTCTTAGTAATCAGTAGTTCGAAGAGATCAAGACGAGTGCGCTGAAGCCATAGTCGAAGACTGTGCTCAAGTGGACACCAGTGGTGCTGGGCACCAACTTCCACTCCAACCCCAAACCAGTGAAGCTCACCTACACCTCAGGCACTCTCCTCAACAATGGGCAGGTGCCACCGTCGACGATGGGCATACTGGGTGGGCAAATCATACGGTTGCCATTGGAGAACGCTGAGTGAGCAGTGTCGTCGTTGGTCGATGTTGAAAGTTTGGCAACCGATGACCAGCTGTGTTATGGCCTCGAGCAGTACCTTCGCATGATTAGAAAACCATCGCAGTCTTCAACATAAAGAAACCCTAATGTGATGCCCAAGAAGCTGCAGATCAAGTAGAGTGATGAGCTGTGGCAAGGTCTACAAGACTTCATGAAGGAACAGGGTGGGAGTATCGATTTCCTGAATGGGGATCATTCAAGCTATGAAGTAATGAATGGATCAGCAAAGAACCCATACCTTAAACGCATAGATGCCAAGCTGGCATTGAAAAAGATCTCAGTAGTACAGCACTACAAGGTGGAGGGCATGAAGCCCAAGGACATTGCGCGTGAGATGGGTGTGGATCGACGATTTGTGTACAAGGCCATTGAGAAGTTCAAATTGGAGGTGGAACACCGAGTGCTCAATCCGAAGCCAAAGCTGAAGAATGGGAGGAAGAATACGCGGAGCAACCCGCTGTTGCTGAAGGCGATTGCCATCGTGCTCTAAGCAGCAGGGCATCTACAAGGTCACTGGCTGGCGCCTGCATCATAGCTTACTTGAAATGCAAAGTAAAGATTAAGAATACAAGAACCTAACAGTGCCTTGCGTTGCTACTCTCTTGAAAGTACTGAAGGAAAGTTTCCATTTGAGATTCGGCAAAGCCCAGAACGCTAATGCCAAGTATAGAGACCCATCATTCAACGAAAAGAGGCAATGGGTATCCAGACTGCTTGCGCAGCTATTCTTGGAGGATGCAGTGATCATATCAGTGGATGAATCAAACTTCAGGAGCGATTACCTGCCTACAAAATATTGGAGTTTCAATTCAGCTGCCCTTCACAAGGAAGGTCGTGGGATCGACTCCTCCCTGACGCCTGCAGTTGGCAAGACCGAGGTCCTCGTCACCGACGATGTCATACAGTATGCTGAGATGCTGGCAGGCTACCCCAACAGAGAACCAAGTATGTCGACTGTGACTGGGGTCAGAGCACAGGATCAAAGGAAGGGATCAGACATCGCACTTTTGTAAAGCCAAGTTGCAATTCAAGATGAAGATGACCTGAAACTTGGAAATCTGAGACCCCAAGCAATTCTGGGAACCAGCAGGTGAGTATTGCTATCGTTGCCTAATCGATTGAGTTTAGTGTCGTCAGCAGCTCCAGATGGGGTAGTCAAGATGGGTAAGGTTTCAACTTGGGTTAGGAGGACCAAGTTAGTAATAGTGAACGATTAGTGACTGGATCTGGAATTGTTCCATCGAAGATCCCAAGGCCAAACTCGAAATCGATCTTTGCAAAGTTACGCAGGAAATCTTCCACCCAGGAACAGCATATCCTTGATAGCAGGGAGCAGAGCATTGCAGCCACCCCTGTCAAGTGCAGTCATAAATATAAGTACACTCAGCTGTCACCTATATTGGAAGCCCCAGAGGGCAGTGCTTAATACTCATCCTTAAAGAAGCGCTTCGACGCGATCAGAATATAGAGCTCCTCCAAGAAGCCTTCAAGCCAACCATAGACCCCTCTGAAATCAGCTTCCACTCTCACTCCATTGGTTCAAAACCTAGCCAGCCTCCGGCTGTAGTCAACCCAACGTAAGGCTAGTGAGGTGATCAATGCAACAAGCCATGACAACTGGACAGCCATTACACCCAGACGCTTCCAGCTGTCCAGCAAGGCAGTGAGCAGCAGTAAAGTCACAGTGAAGCAATAGGAAAGAAAGCTTAAGCTATACGATTTTATACTGCTTTAGTTGATAAAAAGTTAAGTCTACCCAACAAGATGAATGACCAAGCACCAATAGCAAACTCTGGCAACCTCGATGCTCAACCATCGCAACATTATACTCCCAGAGCAGCAGTCAGACAGCAAGTCAGCCAGAGGCTGGGCACTTATGGCACCATGGCTAGGAATCTCTCAATCACCAAAGAATCCACCAAGAGGCAGCAGTTCTCGATGAGCTTCGTGGCAGCAATCACTAAGGACCAGCTGGTCGCCAGCCAAGTCATCGAGGGAGCATTCGATGCCGTACTGTTCGAGAACTTCCTCTACCACACACTGCGCCAGCTGCGCACTGACAAGGACCTTGGCCTGAAGAAGATCGTGCTGCTCATGGACAACGCAGTCAATCACAAGTACTCTGAAGTGTTGGAGACTGCCAGGAAGTTGAAGGTGACAGTGCTATTCAATGCCGAGTACTCACCATGGCTCAACCCCATCGAGCAGCTGTTCTCATACATCAAGAGGCACCTCAGGCAGGAGCAGGCAGACAGCAAGTAAGGATAGTTACCATAACTACTTATAGGATTCACTTGGTTAAGAGGCTCTCCCAAATCCTGAAAGCCATGACCAAGAGTGATGTCAACAAGCTCTGGGCGTTCAGCGTCAAGCAGTGGTGCACCACCATCAGACAGGGTTCGTGTGAGCCAGTGATCAATGACGATGAGTGGAGTCGCAGGTGCTCTGGCACCAGTCAAGACAAGCATCAATAGCAGTTGAACAGTTAAATTAATTGATTAAAACTTCCCTATTATAAATCACGCTTTTAAGTTTAAGTTTAAACTAATCAATCACCAAACTAACAAAACCTCTCTAACCTCCGCGCATTGCAGAAGTCAAGTCCACCAACACACCAACGATGGTCCAACTACTTGAGCTACCAATGATGGCACCGATGGATCAAGGATGGAGCAATAGATTTTAGGATCTAGAAGATGAGATTAGATTGCCGATTGGCCTCAACTCAAGCCTATCGACGACGAATCGACATGAAGTGGTCATGCCAGATCAACGCCAATTGACGGTGTCAAACGACCATGTAAATCATCGAATTCTTGCCAAACATCGAAATCAAGTGCTTGGTTGTTCAAGAAAAAATTGGGGTTTATACTATGGTGCTGAAGACTAAAATCAGCAAATTTTGTAGTAATACACTCTCAATCAACACAGTGGTTTCTATAAGTTGGTCATAATTAGATATTTATTTTATTTTTCAAATTTCCTATTTTTACGTATTTTATCAATATTTTATAATTATAAATTCCTGTTATAATTAATTAGAATAATCTGGTACTTATTGTTTAATTTTTACTGTTTTTTATTTTTCAATGACTTGGATATCTTCATTTTCTTCATCATTCTCGGATATAACATCTAAAAATTATTTTGTACTCTGGCCTAAGAAATCTATTCCATCATATTTACTGTTAAGATTTTAAATTGGAGTGAAAATTTATTAAATATTTTAAAATAGTTAAGTGAATTGGGCATTTTAAATTAATTAAAAATAATTAATAGATAGTATTTTTAATACAAAAATCTTAGATAAATTTTTGAATAATTAAGCTTATGTAATTCACATGTTCCTTCAATATTTATTAAATGATCAAGTGATCTCTAATTTATTTTAAACTATCACACTATAGTATTTTATTTGTAGAATGTTCTTAAAACTAGTTAATATAAGTAATTTTTTCTAACGAATAGAATAGTAAATACTCTATCTATAAACTATAATTATTGAAATCTTGAGAAAAAAATTATTAATAATATCTTACCCATATAACTAACAAATTTAAAAAATTTGCTAATTATACTAAGCATAAATTTCTTTCAATGCATTAGAATTTAGACTTTAAACATGATTTTTTAAAATAGAAATATTAATAATAGCTAGTTTTTAATAGTTTAATTATACTGATAAAAATAAACGCATATTATTTTATTTAGCAAAATCATTTATTTTGTCATTATTCATTTAACAATTCAATATTCATCATGAAAACACTTATTTTTATTATGGTGTCTTAATACACCCTATGATTTAAGATATTTATATTAATTGCATAAATAGAAATTATCATATAAAATAAAAAATATATACTGTCTTATGAAGAATACATAGCAAATATATGATTTTATTTTAAAATTTAAGCAATACTAATGCAATTATGAAATAATTTAATTATCAAATCTTTATATTAAATTTTTATTAAAAAGATTTGTGACTTTATTAAATTTAAAACATAAATACTCTTAGATTTTCATCTTACTTTCCATATTAATTTATTTCCTAAAATTCTTCCATGTATTTATCAAGATCATTTTCTGAGAATTCAAAAATATCAATTTTAACTGTTTTATTTTGGTTTACCGCTTCATTTTTAGTCTATCGTGATCTTTGAGATGTTTTTTATTTTTTAAATTTAGACTTTTTATTTTTCTTTTTCGGTAATGCTTAGCTTATCTATTCATCAATAAATTAATTATAGCTATAATCTCAAAAGTGATTATGATAAAATAATTAGATGGATATGGATTATTTATTAATTTATGTTCTTGCCGAGATATCACTCCCGATCCATCCCTAGCCTAAACCGAGATATTCCTCCCCATACCCTCTCCTCACTCTAAACTGAGACACCCTCCCCACTTCCTCCACGCTTTATAAATAAAATTCCTCTTTTAAATTAATTTATTTCATGCGTTGAATCTAACTCAATCATGCCACTTTAAATTGTAATAGTTCAAGTTATTTATTAGATTAATTAAATCATTTGACCAATTCTTATAAAAAATTGCATAATAAAGTGACTTATATATTCTAATATTTTAAAAAATTTCTTTTTAAACATAATATTGAATATTATGAACAATTTATATTTTTGAAATTTAAAGATATTAAATCAACTTCATTTGACATTATTCGAAAAAACAGTCATAAGACTTTATTTTAATTATCTAAGATCTCTTACAATAATTTGGTAATTAAAAAAAATCAAAAAATTTATAAGACTGAATTTTTTATTAATAACAAATGAAGTTGATTTAAGATATTTAAATTTAAAATAATAAAATTAATATTATTTATAATAGACAACATTATATTTATAAAGGAATTTATTTAAGATTGAAAATAAGTTCAATTCTTATAGGATATTGTACCAGAATAATTTGGTTTATATAGTGAATTTAATAAAATAACTTCTATTATATAACCAAGAATGCCATGATTGAGTAAGACTCAAAGTATGAATAAAAAATTCATATAAAAAGGCATATTATAGGGTTGGGAGAAAGATGAGGAGGATGTTTTGTTTTGGTGTAAGAGAAGGTTTATGGGGAGGAGTCTAATTTTTTAGTGGGAGGAGTGGGTTGGGATATTTTTGTTATAATAAATATATTTTAGTAATATCAAGAGTAAGAGATGATATAGTAGGGGCTGTCCTCCTACTCAAAGCATCAAGTTGTACACTACTAGGCATCGTTGTTCGACTATCTCCTTCTCTCATAAACTTCGACAGAGTGATCTAGCTCATCATTAAGGGAGATAAGGTATTTTGAGCTAAATTCATTGTGCTTTTGTTAGACAGCATAGCACTATTTATAGTAGATTAAGTCTATAAATGCTTTAACTTAATGTAGATAGGTCTTAAATATCTTTAGAAAAATTTTACCCCTGTAACTTTCAAGTAGAATATCTATTAAAATAGATTTATTTTTATACTTAATAAAATGGTTGCAATGATAAACTTTATTAAATAATTATCAATATGAAATTGGACAATGCACAAAAACCAATAATTGAAATGTAAATCCATCCAATTTATTACTTTCCTTCTCCGTTTACTGGACTTGCCTCAATAATTAAGATCAATTCACTCAACAACAATATGATGACCTCATTGAAAAATTCGAGCAAGTAAATAAAAATATCTTATTTCCTTAATATAAACATTGAATTAAATAAAGGTTTATTCGTATTTATCATCATAAGGCTTGATTTAGACTAACATAGCTAATCCAATAAAATTCAGGAAAATAAATAGCAACAGCTAAATAATTAAACATTTATTATATAAGAATAAGGATTAATACTTACTATCAATTGCGAGAGAAGCGAGCAACAAGGGGGGTCAGGACAAGTGGACTAATGGAGCAAGAAAAAAAAAAATTTTTCGGAATCACATATAGGAAACCTTTCAGTCGGTCCCCGAATGCCTACATTTCTTATGTAAAAAATTTTCACAAACTGGCCCTAATAGGTTTATGGAAAAATAATAGGAAAAAAAAAGATAGAAAAATTTCTAAAAAAAAAGAAGAATTTCTATCCCCATCTTTAAGGTGGGTCCCTATTTGATATAAAATTGATAGTAAGTATTAATGATTACCTTTAGTTGAGAATGTTTAATATATTAGAGATCTCCAATTAAATTTTAATCTCTTTTATTTAATTTCTCTAATTCACTAATTCAAATATAAGAATAAGAATAGGTGATAAATTAAACCTTAGAAATTGACTACTTATTATGCTTTAATAAATACTTTCTAAATATTTAGTATTGGTCATTAATTTTAATAATCGCATAGTTAGAGAGGAAAAAGGCAGACAAAACAAAAGCCCATCTTCTTAAATAAAACATTTCAATATATATTAACTTAGAAAGCCTATCAACTGTTATGCCTTATTTAAAAATATCTAAGTTTTTTATATTGATTTTTATCACATATCCTTTTAATTTGTAATAGTAAATCAAGAAAAAGAAACTAGGTAGGATAATCATAGTTGACTATATAAAATTATATAAAGTGTGGTAATATTCAAAACCCCAAAACCCCTTCATAGTTTTATAAGTATAAAATTGGGGGATTAAAATTACTTTTGGAGTACAGGCATATTCTAGTACTAAATTAAAAAAAAGAATAAAGAATATTACCAAGAAATTTGATGGAGTGATTTTAAAATCTATATTTGTATATATATATATATGTATAAGATTTGGAAAGATTTTTTAAAAAGGATCTTTTCTTGCAATATTTCTTAAACAATCTTTTAGATTGATGTATTTAAGAGGGTAAATAAATTTATATAGAAGAGTTAGGGAATTTACAAAAATTGTTACGTAATCTTAGTGTCCTTTTATTTTTATAACTTTAGTTAATTTTTCCATAAAAAGTAGAAAATATGTTGATAGAATATACTTATGAATATTATTAAAAAATGCTTCTAATATAAAATAGAAACATTCACATTTTTAACATTTATTAATTTTCTCTATTTTAATTATGTTAATCATAAATACTGTATGAATTTAATTATTATTTGTTCCAACCGAGACCCCCTCCCACCCCTCCAGCCGATAAACGAGATCCCCCCCACACTAACTAGACCCCCCTCCCACACCTAAAGACCCCCCTCCCACCATAACTAGACCCCCTCCCACCTCAACAACATCCCAATTCATATGAAAATTTTGATTCTCGATGTTTTAATCATTTTCCTTAATGACATCTTGATCTCATAATATTATTTTACATAAAAAATATCATTTTTTAAAAAATATTTTTCCAACAAATCAAATGCTACTCTTTATTAAATTTCTTATTTAACAATTTCCACTACGTCTGCCGACTTTTGAAATGATATGCTCCCATAGAAAATTCATTAAAAGTTTATTTCTATTTGACTCTATAATAATATAATAAAATTTATGAGCCAACAAACTCATACAACTTTATTTTTATAGAGTTGTAATCACTTTATTAATATGTACTCGAAATATGATTAATTTTTATAATAAATTTTTCCAATTTTCTATAATTATTACTATTAACATTTTTATAGAAACGAAGAGTTATGGAAAAAAGATTCATAAGAAAAAATATTAAAATAAAACCTATTTTAAACATGTTTTATTAATTTGTTTGTGTTGGGACTTATTTAAATATAAATAACTTCTTGATTTATTTAAAGATAGTTAAGTTAAAAATAATAATACATGTTTAAAATAGGTTTTATTTTAATATTTTTTCTTATGAATTTTTTTTCCATAACTCTTCGTTTCTATAAAAATGTTAATAGTAATAATTATAGAAAATTGGAAAAATTTATTATAAAAATTAATAATATTTCAAATACAGATTAATAAAGTGATTACAACTCTATTAAAATAAAGTTGTATGAGTTTGTTGGCTCATAAATTTTATTATATTATTATAGAGTCAAATAGAAATAAACTTTTAATGAATTTTCTATGGGAGCATATCATTTCAAAAGTCGGCAGACGTAGTGAAAATTGTTAAATAAGAAATTTAATAAAGAGTAGCATTTGATTTGTTGAAAAAATATTTTTTAAAAAAATGATATTTTTTATGTTTAAAAATATATATGAGATCAAGATGTCATGAAGGAAAATGATTTAAACATCGATAATCAAAATTTTCATATGAATAGGGATGTTGTTGGGGTGGGAGGGGGGTTCTAGTTAGTGTGGGAGGGGGGTCTCGGTTGGAACAATTATTAAAAATAAAGAAATTAAAAGTCAATAATAAAAATAATAATAATAATAAAAATAAATAAAAAAGATTTTTATTCTTCTACATTAAAAAAATAAATTAAAACAAGAAGAAATATAGTAAAAGGGTCTTAAGATTTGATTCTTACAAGTGTAATAATTGCAAGCAACTACTCGAATTTGGCTTGGGAATTGCTTAGATTTGCTGACTTAAATTCTATCATAAAGATCATAATTGAAATAAGCATAACCAAATAAGATTCTTTAATTAGCCTTATCAAATATTAGTAAATATAATTACAATATAAGAGGGAGAAAAGTTTCATACCCCAAAAAGTATTTTACCACCCCTTAATGAAGTTTCCTGCTCTATCTAATAAATATATAATTTTTTTAAAAATTTCTCAATTCTTCATCTTTAAATATGATTAAAATATTCATATTTAAATATCCACTTACTTTTCTATCTTAATAATTTAAAATTTCTTTAAAAAAATCACATTTACAATAAAAAAAACATTATATTAAAATAATTTTTAACATGATGAGATAAAGGATAAATATATACCCTCAAAATTATATATTTAAATAAAATATTTTATGCATGATCTCTAATTGAAAATTGTAATAAATTATATTTTTCTTAAGTGTTTATTGCCTTATAAAAAAAATTTGTAAGTTAAGGGTAGGATACTTCAGAATGAGCAGGAACTTCAATGATGGTTGGGAATCTGTACGGGGGCAGGAAACCCCCAAAAGTGAGTAATAATATTAATTAGAGTTTCTTAAAGATTTTAGAAAATTATAATATACTCATTTCAAATTAAAAAGATTATGAAAATGATTATTATTTCAATACTTAAAGAATACTATCTTTCTTAAGTAATTCTTGCCTTTTATCAATCTAAACTCTCAAAGGTGAATATAAATATTTTTATTTACCTTGGTATAAAAGCTGATAATACATCTATCAAAAAATAAAATAAGGATCTATTTTTAATTTTTTACTGTTAAAATATTTTAAGAAAATTTAATATTTTTAATTTAAATTTAATTATTTTTTTAATTATAAGTTTAATTCACAATACTAATAAATATTGTCTCTAATTTTTTATTATAAATCAAAATACAAAGAAAATTAGTAGTTTAATTTGATATTTTATATTTGTAAATTAGTGAACAATTTACTATATTTCAGATTAATTATATTGAATAGAAAGCATTTATATTTTGAATTAAATTATAGAAATTTTTAAGGATATTTTTTTATATTGCTAATTCTGAATGCCCTAATTATTACTCTATAAAATTCAATTAATTTATTTTCTGAATAAATTATTTACATTTAACTACTATTAAATAGGAAATTTATTAAATCTCCAAAATAAAGTACAATTAACACAGGATATAGTAGATAAATATAAAAGAGCATGTCTAAGTTCAGTATAAGTGAAGTCTGATCGTATCCAAAATCTGCAAAAGCCTGATTGAATGGTTTATCGTCCTAATCTATTGAGAATATAAACTAAGTAATGGGGAGAGCATTGTAAATTTAAAATTTCAAGGATCCCTAGATTAAATCATAGAAGTAGTTAATGTTTGATGGCATATTAAGGTTAAACAGCTGCACATGTTATTCATAAAAATTAAAAAAATCTATATTTATTTACTATATTGCCAAAAAAATAAATAAAATGTGAAAGGATTTGCTGAGTATTTAAGAATCCCCACACAAATTACATTCCAACTGATTATATCAATGTTAGACCTGCATTAAAAAAAGTTAAATATAACAACTATATTTCTTTATTAAATTCTATATTTAAAATATTTTAAATGAAAAATTGCCAACAAAACAGAAAAATTATAAATTGGTTGTCACAAGTGTAATAACAATACTTTATAGTATACCAGAAGTCCTATTTAAATATAATTGTTCATCTACAGAAGAAAGCTACTTTGGAATTTAAATTTATCAATATTAACAATATATTTATTTTAATATTATGATTATTTATATTGATAATTTCAAATCAAAATTTCATGTTATAGACTAAGAATTTTAACTTTCTTAAAATCATCTCCTATTCCTACAATTTTTCCATAAAATATCATATTTAACTCATCTTTTTCATCTTACTGTGATATTAGCAATAAATATCCCAAATTATATGCATAACTTTTAACTAAAACCTTTACCCATATTTTCATAATTCTTTCTATATAATATTGAAGTATATAAATTATTTTAATTTTATCACTATAGTACTACAACTTAAAAATAATTTAAATAAATTTTTTGTTTTTAATGGGTTATTGAAATTCATTTTTATCATTAGCTCATTTAGACTCAAAGATATAAGTTCATAGTTTTTTAAATTATTTTAATTTGTTAAACCTATTTCAATAAAATTTCTGACAGTCTAGCCCGCTTCTTTCATGTAATCTATTTTTATTAATTATAGGTAAATAAAATCTTTCTAATTAAAAATTGATTAATCAACTTTGATTGATCGGCCAAACTTTACAGTTACAATCAAAACCCCAAAATCCCTTAATGAGGTTTATAAGTGCTTTGATTTGTAGGGAATTTGTTAGGGGTTGGGGTTATTAATAGGTTTTAATGTGAATTTATAGCAAATGTATTTAATTTAATCACTCAAAATGCACTTTAGGATCATGTGGGAGAGGTCTAAAGTTTATCTTACTTAACCACAACTCTATCTGCTCTATTGATATGTCTGATCTTGAGTTTGGTTTAATTATTATTGACTCTGCCATTTGTTTCATTGATTGATATACTCTTGTTTTGTCAATAAATTGCTTTATTCTTTGTTTAGCGTCCTTCTCGCATCTTGTAGAGTAGTATTCATTGCGAGGCATATCGCACTCTATTATTATTGCTGCTAAAGCCCACACATCCCACTAAAAGTCTCCATCTCTCCAGTCTTCTCTTTCTGGATAGTACCCTTGAGTTCCCATTACAGTTCCAAGCCTTGATACTTCCACTCTTTAAGCTCTGTTGAAATCGAATATTGCTACTATTACAGGTGAGAAGTTTATCATTATATTTTCTGGCATCAAATCTCTGTGAACAAACCCTAACTTATGAAACTCTTTAATACCTTATACGGTCTGAGTCCCTATTTATCCAAGTTACTTATGATTCCTTTGATCAGTTATGAAATCTCTAAGGGTCATTTCATAGAGTGGAAGTCTGAAAGCACATGATCCTTGGCAAGGAGAACAGCATCTAGCTTGATTAAGTAACTACACTCTTTAAACTTTGCTTGAGTGAAAACTTGATACTAATTGGTAAACTCCATCTAATATTTATCATCACTTAAGAGATAATTGAAGGGATACACCTTGTATGCGTATTGATGATCATTGATAACTTTCTTATCAAAGGAGTCTTCTAATATTAGGTAGCTTTAAAGAGAAGTATCTAGGTCAATTTAAGCAAGAACCGGTATTTTCTTGTATTGAATCTTGATCATAATTTTTGTTATTTCACAGGTCAGTTGGTTGCGTGCCTTCCTAACGTACTCTAACTCTCTTGCTTATTCAGGCAATACGACCTTAGAATATTCCCTCGCTTTTCTTTGTTGAGAAGCTTCAGCACAACTTCATGATTCTCAACTTCTATATCTTTCTTGTGAGCTTTTAATAAATGCATCTTCAAGTCTCTTGTATGAGAGTATTGCTTATGGCACTCAAAGCAGTCATACTTTCCATCTATTTTATCATGCTTTAAGTATACAGTGGGCTCGGCTTCTCTATGCTCTTTCTTATGTCTGTACAACTTGATTTATGAGCAAAATCTCTCTCACATAGCTCACAAAAATAGACTTCAGCTTCTTCAGTTTGTATAGGAATTTCATTA
>ARYC01010711.1:0-15431 GCA_000711775.1 Oxytricha trifallax
CTTCCACTCTCACTCCATTGGTTCAGAACCTGGCCAGCCTCCGGCTGCAGTCAACCCAGCGTAAGGGCAGTGAGGTGGTCTATGCAACAGGCCATGACAACTGGACAGCCATTACACCCAGACGCTTGCAGCTGTCCAGCAGGGCAGTGAGCAGCAGTAAAGTCACAGTGAAGGAATAGGATAGTAAGCTAAAGCTCTATGATTTTATATTACTTTAGTTGATACCAGGTTAAGTCTACCCAACTAGTTGAATGACTAAGCACCTATAGTATACTCTGGCAATCTCGATGCTTAACCATCGCAACATTATACTCCCATTGCAGCAGTCAGACAGCAAGTCAGCCAGAGGTTGGGCACTTATGGCACCATGGCTAGGAATCTCTCAATCACCAAGGAATCCACCAAGAGGCAGCAGTTCTCGATGAGCTTCGTGGCAGCCATCACTAAGGACCAGCTGGTCGCCAGCCAAAGTCATTGAGGGAGCCTTCGATGCCGTACTGTTCGAGAACTTCCTCTACCACACCCTGCGCCAGCTGCGCACTGACAAGGACCTTGGCCTGAAGAAGATCGTGCTGCTCATGGACAACGCAGTCAATCACAAGTACTCTGAAGTGTTGGAGACTGCCAGGAAGTTGAAGGTGACAGTGCTATTCAATGCCGAGTACTCACCCTGGCTCAACCCTATCGAGCAGCTGTTCTCATACATCAAGAGGCACCTCAGGCAGGAGCAGGCAGACAGCAAGTAAGTGTACTTATCATAACCTCTTATAGGATTCACTTGGTTAAGAGACTCTCTCAGATCCTTAAAGCCATGACCAAGAGTGATGTCAACAAGCTCTGGGCGTTCAGCGTCAAGCAGTGGTGCACCACCATCAGACATGAGTTTGTATGAGTCAATCATCAATGACGATGAGTGGAGTTGCAGGTGCTCTGGCACCAGTCAAGACAAGCATGAATGGCAGTTGAACTGTTAAATTAATTGATTAAAACTTCCCTATTATATATCACGCTTTTAAGTTTAAGTCTAAACTAATCAATCGCCAACCTACTCAAACCTCTCTCACCTCCGCGCAATGCCGAGGTCAAGTCCACCAACACACTAATGATGGTCCAACTACTTGAGCTACCAATGATGGCACCGATGGATCAAGGATGGAGCAATAGATTTTAGGATCTAGAAGATGAGAATGGATTGCAGATTGGCCTCAACTCAAGCCTATCGACGACGAATCGACACGAAGTGACCATGCCAGATCGACGCCAATTGACGGTGTCAAACGATCATGTTAATCATCGGATTCCTGTCAAACATTAAAATCAAGTGCTTGGTTGTTCAAGAAAAAATTGGGGTTTATATTAAGGTGCTGAACACAAAAATCATCATAATTTGTAGTAATACACATTCGATCAACACAATGGTTCCTATAATTTGGTCATAATTAAATATTTATTTTATTTCTATAATTTCCTATTTTTACGTATTTTATCAATATTAAATATGGCAAGGAAAAATTCTTTTTTTTAAATTATTTTACTTGCCTATTTCTTTCTTAGTTGAAATTGAGACTTGTATAATGGTGACATCAGCTAAAAGTGCAAGTGTGTTCCATCAGAACGGTGAACCACAGCGACTAAATGAGTCATACTCAATATGTGCAGCAGTATTTATATTATCATCATTTTTGTTCTATTAACAATATAAACCTGCTCTTTTTTCGTGCAATCCTCTCTCTTATCTTTTAATGTATTATTAAAGGAATATAAATTATTTGGTAAAATTAATAAAATTTAAATTTACATATATTTAAAAAAAATCGTGGCAGTTAACTTTCCGGAAACCTTGACAAAATGGTCGATAGAGAATTAAAAATTAGCAGGACTTTACTATTGGCAGTACCCCTCTATTGCATCCCTGAAGCGAGATAACGCGACTTGAATTTCTGCATTAAATTCAACTAAGGAAATCAAAAAAAAATTCAAGTTGCGTTATCTCGCTTCAAGGATGCAATAGAGGGGTACTGCCAATAGTAAAGTCCTGCTAATTTTTAATTCTCTATCGACCATTTTGTCAAGGTTTCCGGAAAGTTAACTGCCACGATTTTTTTTAAATATATGTAAATTTAAATTTAATTAATTTTACCAAATCAAATTTATTCCTACAATAATAAAGATTAGTATATTCCATAATAAATTAAATTAACTCAAAATTAAATATTTTTCATTTTTAAATTCTTAATTTCATGAAAATTCTATATAAAAAAATTATATAAAATTTATTAAATTGATTGAAATATGTCTTAAAGGATAATACAATTAAATTCTTTTAGAAAGAAAGCGTAATTTCATATATTTTAAAGTAATTCAAAAATCATGAGTAGAATCATTTTGCACAAAACTTATTGGACTAAATTCATATTGAAAGTTGTTAAGCATTTTAATGATTAGAAAATAATTACAAGGTAATTCAGTATGCTAACATTTAATAAAATGCTAATATTTGTAAAATCTTATATTATCCCACTAAAAAGCAATTTATAAAAAATCTAACAAATAATAAAACTGAGAAAGATTTAGATTAGAATAAAGATCGAAATTATAATAAATGGGAATTTATCTAAAATTATTAAAACATATTCTATTTTTGTTGTTGTAGTAATATATTTTATCGCACTATTATAGAGCGATGACATAGAATTATAGTATCTTATCAATTATAGTGTTTATAAATTGTGTTTTGATGTTGCGAATTCCCCTTTAAATAGGTAAATAGAATTTACAAATAAATTATTGGCTTTATAATCCTATATTGAGTGAGCTAATGTTCATTAAAAAATTATAACTTTATCTTCTTTCCTATAGAATAGATAATAGTAAGAAATTAAAGAAGGAATAGAGGTAAAGTTAGTTAAATAAAATATAATCAAGTAAATTTTTGCATTAGAAGCTATATCGGTAAAAATGAATAAAGAAAATCTTTATAAAAAAGATAGATAAAAATCAAAATTAATTTAAGTATTTTTGACTTCTGAGCGAAGTACAAATTGCAATTAAAAAAGAAATTATTTTGGTTTAAATAGATATTATAAAAATATAATACATAACTTAACCAAACGGAAATCATTTAAAATCGAGAATCAAATCAAATTAAAGATATATGACAACCTTATATAATAAAGATAGCAAATGAATAATTTATATTTGAGAATTTTGTTTTCTAGCATATCTTAAAAATTAAAAAATATAAACCAACCACTTAAATGAAGAAATTAAAAACATCAATTTCGCTTGAAATATATTTACTGTAGGACGCTAAAAATTTAATATCTCTCTTATTTATTGTAAAATTCCTATAAACTTCACAAGAATTATATATAAATCGAATGCCAAATGTTTCAAATATCTATTGAGGGTTTTCTATAAAATTAGTAGCCGATGATTTTGATTTAATAAAAACTAAATCATAGCAACCTATGATCTCTCTAAATATAGAAGAATTGATATATTTATATTTAAGTCTAATTAATTTACTAATTTTTTCCGATATTTTTCTTCTAAAACAATAATAATAGACTTAATTTAATAAATGTTACATAGGGCAAAATTAAATTCCTCGAGAATAGACACCCTTGGAGAGCCATTTATTATTGATTCATGAAATTGGTTATGATTTAATTCTAGTTATTTTTTCTTCTATAAAACTACATTTTCAAGCTTGAATTGATATAAGGATAGTAATAAATTAATTAAATTTAAAAATGCTTTGTGTTATTATTTTATATTTTGTGTTTCATAAAGTTAAAATTATCCAATTTTTTTTTATAAATTAAATATAAATTGTTTATTCCTTTTTGTAATATATATGATGAGATTTATTAAATAATTTATGTTATTTGAGTTTTTATCTTTTTAATGACAATAAATTTATCTTTAATACATAAACACAATACTTTGATAAATCAATTTTAAAGTTAATATATGATAAATTTATTTTTAACTCAAAAAATACATTCAATCTTTAAAAAAAAATAGAGGTATACATAGGTGTTTATTTCTTTTAATTCCTCATGTAATTAAATACTCACTAAATTCTGATTGCATTATTTGCTTTATATATTCAAACTTTACAGTAAAATGTATTGGTTAATCGGTTGTAGATTGTGAAAATTAAAGAAATGGAAACCTAAAGTGGGATGTGTAGTTTTATCATCATTAGTGATAGAGTGCAATATGCTTGAAATGAGTAATTTAATTAAATGTGCGAGAAGAATACTTAACAGTAATCAAGCAGTTTATTGACAAAACAATAATTTTTCAATGATAGAATAAATGGTAGAGTCAATAATAATAAAACCAAACTTCAAAATTTGACATATAAATATAAAAGATTTAGTAGTGGTTAAGTTATATAAATATAGACATTATCAAAATGGTCCAAAAGTGCATTTTTAATGATTAAATTAAAAACATATACTATATTCTCCACAACAAACCGAATAATAACCTAAATTCTTTACAAATCAAAGATTTTTAAACCTCATTAAGGGGTTTAAGGGATTTGATTACTTAAATAAATAAATGATAATAATTATAAAAATTTTGAGGGTGAAATCCTGCCAGTCTTATGATTAAAAAGTATAGAGAGGTTTCCTAGCAAGGAATATTAGAAGATTTTTTTCTATATTTTTTCTCTTTAATTTCACTTACTAAAAAAATAGCAATTTAATATGATTGTCTTGAATAAGATTTAAGATCTATTAATCTATCTCTTTTAAAAAATTTTAAATATTTATCTCTTTAAACATTTATTTTTCATCTTCAAATAAATTATTATTTTTGATAAATTTAATGCTATTTTTATAAATCTCATTTTGTTATTTTAATTTAAAATTATTAAAAATTAAATATAAAACAACTATCTTATCTTTTTTTTTGAAGAGAGGAAATATATAATATTTTCCTAAAATAATAATTAAATTTAGGAAATAAATTTATTCACAATTTTATTAAATAAATTTACATTGTAATATTTAAAATATTAAATAAACAGGGAACTTTTATCCTAAAAAAATTATTAATGCTTATTTTTGATTTGCTTTTGATTGAATAATTAATCTTAATTAATATGTAACAACTTTTAACAATTTAATAAAAGATATGGAATCCATAAACAAAGTGTCGCTGCTTCATTATACTAAGAGCAAATATATTCTTGGTGAAATACTATCTTTTACTTTTTACTGTCACTAAGGCTATCAACTACTCTGTAGACTCAATAAAGAATCCTACAATTTACTTAAAAATGATGACTATCTAATCAGAATATTTAAGAAAGAAGTGCGGGAGGTGCTTATATAAAGTAAACAGGAAGATCTAACTATTTTAAGCAAGATGAACTTCACTTATGATTTCAGTATTATACTCTATGAAAACCATTTAACAAACCTATTGCAGTAAGCGTAAATTGCATTCTAATCTAAGCAAAATAATATGAACTTAAATAACATTATTTTCAGTTTATTTATAACTTTGATTTTGAAAGCTTAGTCATTTATAAAAACTATGAGTGGGAAAATGAAAAACGAATAATTTCAGTTCAATCTAGGATATTTCAGAAATTTAAAGGAATGTAGAAATTTATCAAAAGTAGATTACCAGTGAATTAGTTGACATTGGATGTCTTCTATAATTAAAAAGGCTCTAATTTATGAACATAGATCTATTGTTTATCCCTTTGCTGAATTTTTAAAAGCATCAAAGAATAAAACCAAGCTTGAATCATTAGAAATTCATAGTAGAATTGAATTGCAACTTTTATCACTACCCTAAATAATATAAGGATTCTCTCAATTGTTAGATAGTGCTTTAAGATATCATAACATTAAAAATCTGGTGATAGAGTTGAGTTATATTGATAATGAAATTTTACAAGAATTAGTCAAGTCTCTAAATAAAGCCTAAAATCTCTCTAAAATTGATATAACTATAAGTGTGAAGGGTAGAATAGTCCCTGTAAACCCCTTATTATATTCTATAATAACATGCAAAAATATATTTATTAATAATAGATATTGATTTTTCTTTAAGAAGTAGTTGAATATATAATCCAAAGGGGTTCATGTAAAAAATGGTTGCCCCCCCCCCCACTGTTCTGAAATTCATAAAGACTCCCCACAATTCTAGAATATTTTGGAATACCCTTCAGAGTTTTAAAACATGAAAAATTCACAGTAAAGCAAATATATACAAAATTCAATGACCACTCATAAATTCAGATACCCTATATATCAATCAAAAATAAAAAAAATATAATGAAGGGTAGATCAACAAAAATCAGTTATAAAATGGCACGATATGCAATTTTATAACAAATAAAACTTGGTTTTATTAATCTATCCTTCATTATTTTTTAATTTTATTTTTAATTGATATCTAATTTATATGAGGTGGCTTTTATTGAATTTTTGCATTATTTTCTTCACGGTGAATTTTTCATGTTTAAAAACTCTGAAGGGTATTCAAAAATATTCTAGAATTGTGGGGGTCTTTGAACTGTGGTGAGTATCCTAAAAATTAATACTTATAAAAATATGATTTTTATTATTAATTTAATCATATTTTCTAAATTCTTTTTGTAATTTAATTAGTTAGTGAGTTAATAACATAGATATTACATCAGGATATATAAAATCAATTCAGTAGGATAGTTCCTACATATTCTTATTTTTAATTTAATTGTGTTACTTTAAGCAACATTGATATAATTAATGCTATCTTTTATTTAATAAAGAGTTGCAAAGCATTAAAAAGCTTAAGATTTTGGGCTTATTTGAAAACGTAATAATTAAATTAAGATATTATAATGCCCTAAGAATACTAAGATTTGGATTGTAACTTATGTGAACTAAAATTTTATTCACCTTTATAGATAATACAACCATTATTATAATGGTTAAAGAGTCAAAGAAAAAGAACAATTACTGAACTATTAATATAATCTTATTGTGATTCTGCAACAGATTAAGTGATAGAGGATATTATACAAATAGTGTAGTAATAGCCTCTTGAATCAATTGATATTTAATTCAGGGATTTTGTAGGGGGGGGGTACCTATGATTTATTTAATGAGTAAAACACCCTTATTTATCTTATAAAATATGAATAGGATATTTAAAGGATCAATATGTCTGCTATAAATATCTAAATAAAAATAAATTAAGTCACAGATGTCTGTAAGGCTTTAATTATAATAGCTTTTATCATTATAATTTGAAATGAAATAAAAATAATATTATAAAATTAATATTTTATTAAATATTAAAGTAAATGAATAGTCAACACAAAATAATGAAATTGATTTAAATAATATTCCAAAGTATAATAATAAATCTATAATAATTCAAGCTTTTTCTATATCAGTGAGCAACAATATTTTGTTCTTAATTTCTAAATTATGCTTAATTGACCCTTAAAATTTCTTATAAATATTAAAGGGGATGTTAAATTCATAAAAATATAATAAGTTCAAAGATTACCCCTCAATTTCTAAAATATACAATAATTAGAAAAGTTAAATTAAGCAGTATTCTCAAAACAAACTTTAAAATTCTTAAGTATTTTTAGAATCTAAGATTACTCACTTTAAATGAGTCCAATACCATAAAACTCAAAATTAGAAACATTATATATTTTATAATAATTCATTACTTCTGAATGGAAAAGACGTTCTTAACGAATAATTTACTGAATCATTGAATAACTTAGACACTAAAATTGTGAAAAAGATTAAATTTAGTCATTGGAAAGAACAAAATTTAACTGAGTTATTGAAGAGACTTAAATTTATTGAGAACTTAGAAATATGTTATTGTAATATTATATATAGTTTAAATTTATTTAGAATAATGGCTTTTTCTTTTTATAATAATAAGGAGAAAAATAAATCTTAAACCTAGAGTGCTTTGAAAATTTGAAATCATTAGAGTTTAAATTTCCAAAATTTAATGATGAAATTAAGACCCTAGAAACTCTTCATAAGTAACAAACAAGTTTTTATTGATAAAGAAATTAATGGGTAAAAATAGTGTTTATAAGAATTTGAATTAATATTATAATTGCTTTTAAAATAGTAAACATATTTTTTCGTCCTTAAATTCTTATTATCAACTTAAGAAATTCATATTGATAATTTAAAATAAATAACAGTTTCTATGTCTAAAGAAAAAATATTGACATCATAAAATTTCTTGAAGCCAAAAGATTAAAGTCTTAACATTAAAATAAAGTGAAAATCTGAATTACAAAATTAAATATAACTTCTTATTCAGTTCTATTTGATTTGAATGATTTAATAAATAGCAAATTCATGTTGGGAGAGAGAGAAAAAAGAAGAAGATAAAAACAACATTAGTCATTGCATAAATTCAATAATGTAAACGAGCACGATGCTGAGGCTATTTTGTTCAGTATATGGCTTAAGTCCAAGTCCATTGTAGCATTAGTTGAGTATACCGAAAGTCAAGTAATGAAATTTTCTGATTACACCTTTTTTGAAAACTTATACCTCAATATATCTTTAAAAGCTCTTAAAAATAATAATAATGCGAGTATTTATAAATTACAAATGAGACTGTATAATAAAGAGTAAAAAATTAAAATAAAATCTAATATTGAGAAAAAAATCTAATATATATAATAATGCTTAAAAATATCTTAGTATGGGAATAATTCAATCATAAATTTCATATAATTTGGAAATATTTGCTTTAGTATCAAATATATTAGCTATAAAATTAAAAATGAGAAATACAATTATAAAGCATTAAAATAAAAAAACACCCAAATTTTTTAATTTTATTTCTAATGCTCTTAATAATTTCATAAAGGGGTTTTGGGGTTTTGAATGTTGGATCTCCTCACATAATTTTTAAATTCTAAAAAATGCAAAATATAAAAATTTATCCTGTCATCATATAACTTTGAGGGAAAAAATATTTTAGCAGAAAATAGATTTCTTGGATTTATAAAATATTTATTAATCTTATTTAACTATATTTTAGAATATTTGGGGGGGGGGAAGTTTCCTGCCCCACAATTTTATATGCACCCAAGGGGGGGAGGTTTCCTGCCCCCAAAAAGGTAGTTTCCTGCCCCGTACATAAAAATATGCAATTTTTATAATTTTCAAAGAATCTTTATCATCTATTATTATGTAGTTTTTTTTTAAATTTAGCTTCAAATATCATTTCTACCTTGATAATCAATTTAAAATTTAATGAAAATTAGATTAATTATTTAAAAAAAAAACACTTATTCTAGCCTTGTCAATAATATATAATTTGATAACGAATAATTATGTACCTTGAAAATTATATAATAATTAATGATTTATAGTACATGGTTATGGTTACTGAAATTGAAATTAATTTGTTTCTATTAAATTTATTGCAAAAACATAAAATTTAATGTTTTGGCAGGAAACTACCTTTTGGGGCAGGAAACTTCCCCCCCCCCGAATATTTTTTCCTGAAGCAAAGCACCTTAAATACCTACAATTTGATAAAAAATATTTTATAAAAAATTCTTTGTTTTAATTTTATCGAATAATTTAAAATTATAATTGATACTTATGTTTTAATTTGATTGGTGTAGCTTTAAAAATATTGAAGATTGGAGGATCGAGTTTTTTGCTAATTTTCTAAGCTAAAATGGATCGCTTGAGACAATTAAATTTAGATAATCAGTCAAAATAGTATAAAAATCGTGCACATATTAATCCTTTAATACAACGAAAACATATATTTAACGCTAGAAATATTCTTAATATTTATAATAGATTTATATAGATTTGTGTTTTTAATTTAAATCTTTTGCAGATTGATATATTTAAACACATAATTATTTTCTGCTTAATCCTATTGTTTATATTTAAATTTTTTATTTATATTAAGATATTTTCACTTATTGTGGAATTTAAAATGAACTTTGTATTTAGTCAACAATAAGTTTCATTTATTCCCATTTAAAAACGTTAAAATTCTTTAAAATTAAAATATTTACTGAATAAAATAAAAAATTTTACTTAAAATACAAAAAATGAATAAATCTTATAAAATTTTTATAGAAAAGGAATTTAATTTTTAATTAAAGCTTCAAAAATAAATAATCAAATATAAATGTATATAAATTAATAATTAAAGAAATGGGCAAGTAGTAAAAATTAAAAATTTGTAAATTGCGCCCTTTTTATATATATATATATATAAAATATAAATCAAACAAATTTATTAAAAATACTACAATAATGTATTTTTAGAGAATGACTTATTTATAATATGAATGTATTTTTAGAATTTGTATATTACTAATTTTGTATCTATTTTGACTAAATGTAGTCTACGGGACTCTTTTATCAATTAAGTATCATCTAGAATGCAGGGAAAATGTTATTTCACTAAACTATAACATTTAGAAATCTCTTACAATAGCATTCAACAAGCAAGTACTATCACAAATTTCTTCTAACAATAAAAAACGCAAAATATTCTTAGAGTGAAAGCTTTGATTTTTATATTAAGTTATAATCATGATTTAGAACTTAAGGATTATATATAAACGGTAGATCCCTTTGTAAGAGTATAAAAATAATAATGACATATAAAAACACTAAGCGCTTGGTGATCAATATATAAAAAAATATCTTATATTTTTCACATAAAGAGAGAAAGCATTTTCAATTGAAATTTAAAAATTGTTTAATTCTTAAATAGTAGAAAAAGCTACTTATCTAATAGGTTATGAGAAGATATCTTTAAAATATTTAGAAAACAAGATTCAAGAAATATCAGAATACTAAAGTTAGTCATACTTTATTAACCCATTAAATGTTTAGATAAATTTCTTTTCTCGTATCCTCGAATTAAAACCATTAAAATAGTCTAAAAATTAACCAAAATCTATTCACTAAAACATTTAGTAAAAGATTTTAGTGGTATTGAATGTACTTATCATCCAACATTATATTTTATGTTTATTTAGTATTTATCATATTTAAACTTTAAAAGAACTGATATTTCGCTTTTTCAATTCTCCATAAAATTTATACTAAATCGAAGCTAAGGGGCATTATGATGCTAAAAGCGAATATATTGATACTTTGGAAAAGACATTACAATTTATGTTGGATAATAATAAAAAGATTTATCTTTTAAATGTTACAGGAGGTATGATTAAAAACCTGGAGAATAAGTACTCTTGGAGAGCAGTACATTATTGATTTCTTTAATGAAATTTAATTTAATTTCAATATTTTCTATTATAGTTTTAAATTTTATTTAGATAAATTAAATATTAGATTCTGAATTTTAATATTCATAAGATTTTGCTAAAAAGTCAAAAAATATGTGTACAAATACTGTATATATCAATCTGTTTATTATAATATATTAAATATTTGATTATAAAGAAAAAATTGAAATCTTAGAAATTTTGTAAATTAGTTTTTATAATTTTAGGGTGTTGACGTCAGGACGTCCCAGGATCGTCAGGACGTCCCGGGGTCGTCAGGACATCCCAGCCTCGCCTCGTCATGACGTCCCAGGGTCGTCAGTACGTCCCAATTCATAAATACATAAAATAATATAAACTCAAATTCCCCAAAACCACATGATAAGTTTTATGAGTGTTTTATTGATGAGAGGTTATTGTTTGGGATTGGATTCACTTTAATTATGAAGTATCAATATTAATCTAGTTATCTAAATATGAAAGTTTTATATAATCTATTTCTATAATCAACTAAAATTATCTCATGATTTTATATATTGTAAAGCCTTTTTTTTAAAAAAAAGTAAAGTTTGATTGATATTTTTTTAATGTTATTCATTTTTCTCGTATGTTATCACTTTTAATGATTGTTTTTTATGGAAATTAATGATTGAATCATTTATAAATTTGGTATTTATAACCAAATTTTTTTTTTAATTTTCAACGTAAGTTATTTTCAAATTCAATTCAATACTTTCATTTCTTTAAGCTTGCGTTCTTAATTAAAATATTCTTATCCAAACACAATAAAAATTAAATTAGGTAAAATTTAAATAAAAATATTCTTAAAATGATTGGTTTTAAGGCGATTGATAGCTACAATCTTATAATCTCTTAGTTCTAAAAGTATTATAAATGAATTTCAATCTTAAAAATTTGTTTTAAAATACCCATAAATTCTGAGACACCTATTAATTATGAGTATCTTATATTAAAAATTAGGAAGTTAATTGCTAGGTGAGATACCAAACTCACTTAGGGCTTTCTAATATAGAGGTTGCTACTATACTAAGGTCTACCGAAGGCAGGTAGAGGGTTTCTGGGCCCAACGCATGAGGGTCCAGTCAGCGGGGTTCAATCCGTCAGAGTACACTCCTCGATTGAGCTGGACCCTAGGATTTCCCTGCATTGGATGAGCTTTCCTGGCTTGAAAATTCAATTTCCTTGGTATTAGGAAGCAGGATGAAGGTACTCTCTGCCTTCAAAAATGAGAAGATAAAAACCATTGAAGCTAACGATAAGGATTTTTCACCCACAAAGGGTTAGGCTGCTGAAGTTATCACACTGAAAGGACAGGGAATGCGTTAACCAGCAGCGGCAGAACCGGTAAGTGTTTTCTCCACGCCCTGTCATCTATTCGAATCCCGCGAGCTGTGTTTTTAGGTTTGTCTTTTGCTAATCAATTGATTCAGAAGGCTACTAGGTGATAGCGGAAGTTGTTTTTCGGAGTTTTCTACTTCATGAATGCCACGTCACGAAATTGCCACGTCAACTCACTCAAATACGTCTACGTCACGATTAAGATTGATGGTTTGATTTTAGTATTAACTAGTGAATTATAAATTTATATAATTTTAAATCATTAAACACACACAAATGAGTATCTTATAGGAGTTCAACCCTATAACGTGAAAGTTTTTCTAAAACTGTAAAAAATTTCTGAGATAGATTTCCAGATTTTTTCCCAATTAATTAGATTGTATTATCACTAAATATGTCTTATTTTAATTAGTCTGGTACTAAATCCTTTCATTTTAATTTTTCCATCAATGCAATAGTACCAAAACTTTATTAGTTCCTAGTTTTGATATAATGAAGTATAAATGGAAAAGTTTAAATATAGTTTAAATCCTAATTAGTGCCATGTACTAAAATAAAATTACTAAATCAGAACAAAAGAATTTCAACAATGAAAAAACGTAGTCTTATGGAATTACTAGAAAGAGTTTTCATAAAATTTAAATAGTTTAATAATATAACTAAGCAAAAACTGTGATTTCAATAATTTTTTTTACATGATACATTTCTTCATAACATTTATCCATATGTAGGGATGATAAAATATAAAGGATAAAAATCTCAAACCTGAATTAAATTATCATTTAATCTTACATCTAGTTGAAAATAATCAAAAAGTGACACAAATCCCCAATAATACTCTTATCAATAAAAACACTTATAAACTATTAAGAGGTTTTGAGGTATTGATTATTTTATCATTAATGAGTTGGGACGTCATGACGTCACCTGGGACGTCTGGATAGTGGCTGGGACGTCCTGACGAACCTGGGATGCCCTGAAGTCATCTGGGACGTCCTGACGACACTGGGATGTCCTGATCGTAGCTGTGACGTCCTGACGTCAACACCCATTTTAATAAAAAATTAAGCTTAATTATTGCTATTTTCATTAAAAAACTAATATAATCTAAATAATTATCATGCAATTTTTAAATAAATTTAAATTTTTAAAATTATAAAAAATTTAATATCTATAATTAATGTTGAAATAATGAAATGATAATATAATTTTCATTTTTAATTTACTTCAATATTAGTTAATTGCTTTGAATATTTATCATGTTTAATTCTCTCTATGCCATGAATTGTCAAATTTTATCATAATTATCATTTAATACTCAAATTTATATAAAATTTGAAACATTATTATAAAATTAAATTATTAAATTAGAGTTTGTATGTATGAAATTGTTAAAACTGTATCATAAATTAGCGAGAGCTTCGAAATTTATAGTTTGATAATGATGTTTGGCAAATTTAAATTAATATACAATAGATTCATATAAATTTCAAAAATGGATTAATCAATATATTTAGTTTAAAAATAAATTTAATTTTTATGATTTCTACGTTTCTAATTGTTTTTCTTGCAAACTTAATCATTTATTGTAATAAAAGAAGATATTTTATAGGATTTAAGATTAATCTTACTATCAAAATATAAAGAAGTCTAAATTATTATGATTAATAAGCTTACCAAATTTAATTAACTAAGTATTAAGAATAAAATATTAGTGAATTAAGATAGTGAATTTTCAATATAATTATAAAAAATTCTATTATATCTTTAAATACGATGTGACAAATTTTAATAAAATTCCTTTGATTAATATTTAATTAATTGATAATATAATTCAGTTAATTTTTATGATTAGGAATAATTTATTTAATTTAAATTATAATTAGCCAATTTTTAAATTATAGTCCAAATTTACTATTAAAAATGTAAAAAAATATAAAATTTTATAATCTTCTATGATATTTGTGGTTTATATTCAAAACCCCAAAACCCCTTAGTGAGGTTTATAAGTGCTTTGATTTGTAGGGTATAGTTGGGGTCTTATTGGGGTTAGTAGAGAAATTAGGCCAATTTGCAAATGAGAAATAGAAATTAGCGAAATTTAGGGTCTATTTATGATGAGTAATATTTAGATTTACTGCTTAAGCTTAGGTATGGAACAAGTATTAATATAGACTAAGCCAAACCTGTACTAAATTAAGCAGCAATAGCAAAGTTATTACGCAAGAGTGCCTCAACTGTTAGGTATCACTACATGCTAGCTGTTTAGCATTTCAATTCTGGTTGTTGAACGCATCCTGCAAGAAAATAAAAGTTCTCTCAGGCTCATATTAACTTCCTCTGCGACTCGAAGACTTTGAAGTATTGGGCACACTTTCCATTAGACTAACGAGCTGTGATGTTTCATCGCAAGTTTCCTGACATGCGTATCTCTCCTTAGACTATAGCCAACATTTATAGAAGAAAGGGTATTACCTTCAAGACTGTCAACAGAGTGAAAAGAGTGATTGATTTACAGTGCCATTTATAGTAATAATTTAAACTATATATATGATTAAATGCAGAGAGCTATTACTAATAACATCAAGTTCATACACGCTGATGAAGCTGTATTCACCTTCAACACCTTTATTAATAAGTCTTGGTATAAGAAGTATGATAATATAGAAGTCTATGATTAAAAAGTAAAGGTAGTCACCCATACAATTTTAGCTGGTATAAGTGAAGATTCAGGCCTAGAGAGTTATGTTATTCACCCTCGCTCTATTAAGCGAGAGTAGTATATAGA
>ARYC01010712.1:0-16304 GCA_000711775.1 Oxytricha trifallax
TGTTTTAGCAAATTTAGGGAATCTCGAAATCGAAAATTTCTAACACCAAATTTCATTCTTAATTCCCAATGCTCTGGAGACACACGAAAGATTCAGAATTAAAAGTTAATTTACAATTTAGAAATTCTAAAGTTTCTTTTTTTTAATACCCTTTTTTCTTTTTTGATATATTAAATTTTTTTTTATCAGTTACTTATACGACTTTTTTATATTTAAACAATTTTCTCAAAAAGTATGATTAATTTTTAACATTATTTTACAAAATATCCTTTTTTTATTTTTAGAATTTATTTATATTATCTATATTTAACATTTTTGCTTTTATATTTCTTATTTTTTTTAACTTTTATTTTAATTCTTTTCTTTGTCCTTATCTTTTTTTAATTCGTTCGCAAATATCCTAAATTATATTTCTACTTAATAATTGTAATTTTACTAAATAATGTGTTCATGATTATGTTTACATATTATATATTAAATATTTTAACTTATCACTTTATTTAATCCAGCTTTATTCATCATAATTTGTTTTTATATTTTAATTAGTTATTTTATTATTTTATTGCCTTTTTAATTTAATTCATATAAATTTGTTGCCTACTTTAGTTTATCAGACTCCTCAATTAAATTTACTTCTCTAATCTTCATTATTTTATCAACAATTTTACATAGAAATCTTGCTTAATTAAGAGTAGTCGCCAATTACTCCATATATATTTTAACAAAAATAGGTAAAACTATAATTATTTATATCTCTTTAAAATAATTTATTAACACATACCTTACTTATTAGCTTTTGATTTAAAATGATTAGAGCTTTGTTTACAGCTATCATCGTTGTATATACAGATTGTCATTCTCTTCTCATTAGAGGTAGTTCTCAAGTTGATTCCTCTATCTCCAAAGGAAGATTTGTGATAAGAGAAGTAACCATCAGCTGAAGTAGCTTAAATAGGATAAATAGGTAGCCTTTTATGTTCTTTGAAATATACAGGGTATGTATTTTGATTATATTATATCATCATTTAATTGTCATTCATTTTAATTATTGTTTTAGTAGTAAACATGAAAGGCAAAATACATTTATATTTACTATTAAAAGTAAATAATGAACAGAATTGAATGGATGATAGATTGAAAACTAACTTGACATAAATTAAAGTCGTTTAACCAAATACTCTAACTTATTAAACCATTATAATTGAATAAATTATTTTGTTTATATTCAAATGTAGCCAAGTGTTTAATTAATAATTTAGAATTTACCGATAAATTTAACTGAAATTGTTATTCTCTGATCATTTACAGTAAGCCATAGGAAACTATGATAACCTTATTTATCATACACCTATGATAATTTATTGAGCAACTCAAGACTATGTAGCTATTACAATCGTTTAATCAAGATAAAATTGATACATATTCCTTGCATCACAAAGTATAAGGATTAAAAATTGAGTAAAAAGCTGATCAAATCATCAATCACCCCACAAATAAAAGAGTCAACATTGGCTAGTTTACGAAAGAGCAAGCCAGTCTTTCTAAGGATAAACTAATAGAGCAGACGATAAAGACACAAAGGACTTTGTAAATAGAGTCGATATTTGTTTTCATTTATTGCAAATAATCTTAATTTCGTCTGAAATTTGACACGAGTGATGTAACAACTTCATATATACTAATGCTATTGAAATATATTCATTAAAATATTGAATAAATAGCAGTGGTGATAGTCTCGTGTTATCTGCTATCCTAAGAATTGATCAAATTCAACAATTTAAGCATTACATCATAGCATTATTAAGGGTTAATATAGTATTGAGAAACTTAAAAGTGTTAAGTGGATCGGAATGCACCACTCATTGAAATGGCAAGGAATGTAAAATCATTAGAAATGTAACTAGTAAATCAATGAAAAATCAAATATCAACAAACAAAGTCTAATTATTTATAATAAAAAGAATTAATATTACCTATTATGCTATGAAAAATAAAATAATATATGAATAAATGGTATGAACCAAGTAAACAAAACAGTTTATATTTAGTTTATCATCATTAAAATCAACAGCTGACATTATGAAGTAAATAAAGATGCCTGATTAATGATTTAAATCAAGTTGGGGGAAATAAAAATTTGTTTTCATAATTATAATAGTTGTCATTACATGTTTATGACAATCTATTTCTTTTTTTACGTTTCTACTAATTTAAATTAGAAATCGACCTTATATATCAAGTATTATTGAAGAATTTGTTTTCAATAATGGAATTAATAAAATGCTGATAATAACTATTCAAGAAGATATAAAAATAAATAAGAAGGTATTAATGACAAACTGTAAAAGAAGAAAACTAAGGAGATGTAAAAGATGACGACACTTCACCTCAGAAAGTAACGAAAATGTAAGAATAACATTTTACGAATGTAATATAAACAGTAATCGAGAAGAGGAGTTTTATGATTGCGTTGTTAATATTTCATATTTTAAAATCTTAGCATTTGTATCATAATCTATATACAAAGAAGAATAATCTAATGATGATATGTTAGTAGTGCAGATACTCTAGGAAAATCTCTTAATTAAATTTTGGTTAGAGGAAATATCTATGGAATTATTAAATCATTCATGAGGATGAAAGTCTAAAGCCAATAGAAGGAATTGCTTTGATATTAATACACGTGATCTTTATTTATATATAAATACGTTTGACAAGGAAATTAGAACAAGTCTGATTAAGCATATTAATAATGATTTAGCAAGTTAATAATCCTATTTATACATAGTTATTTTTTAACAACACTCATTAATAATTCATAGACTATATCCATTTTAATTATAGTAAAAAATAAATATATTATAATAAACTAATAGCTCAGTAGTGAAGTCTAGCTAAATAGTTTAGTTTACTTGAAAATATCTCCATTTAACTGGCAATGATATGAATTATTAACTTGATGATCTTTACTGATAAACCTCACACATTGAAAATCTGATAAATCCCATGACAATATCAGAAGACTTTATTGCAATAGTCAGATTTATATGATAAACATATTAAGTTTGTAGTATATTTGGATTTAATAAATAAGAAACTTACAAATTATCCAATTACAAAATTTAGGAAAACATATTTTATACATTTTCAATTAATTATATCATATATTTTTGTAATATTATAAAGTAAAGTAATTAAAGTTTAAAATTGACCCTTTCTTCTAATATAATTTGGTTTGATCACAATATATAATATATATTTATATCTTTATTATCCTTAAGACTATTTTTATTTTAATTTGTATAAGCAATATTAGATTTTGTCACACTTTTATGATTAAAAATTGATGCTTATTAATAACAATTACTTTTTATATCATATAGGCAAATGAGATGGATCAAATTAGATTTAAGTTGATTATAACTTCCCTAAACAAATTATTATAATTATTAACACACTTATTTTAGAATTAAATCTAAATCTTTAATTTTATTGCCTATTTGTTTCAATTGAGTGAATCATAACTTCCATGTCAATAAATTATATACAATTAACTATAATAGATAGTACTTAAATTGCAATAACTTTAGCCAGAAAGAAAAAAGAATATATATAATTTAGTATTTTCAAAATTAATTATTTCTCATTCCTTAGAAATAGAATTAAATAAGAAAAATATTGCCAAATAACAGATAAAATTACGTCATTTTAAAAGTGACTTCCATTAGGACCTATAACTAAAAAAATATTATCAATTGATTTATCTTTCTTTATTAATCACCCAAAGTAATTTATGATTATTTAAAATGGTTTTAAAAGTAAGGAATTACTTAATATGCTTATCCATATTAAATTTTTCATAATAAAAAGTTGTAGATCATAATCAAAATAATTGTTTAAATTTATTGGTAATTATATAGAAATGTTAAATAAGGATTAAAGATATAGTTTATTATATAAAAACTTTTAACTATTATTATTTCTTGACCAAATCATAAATATTATTCTATATTTTCATAAACTCCTGGAGGCAATATCTTTAATAAATTTAATCTCTTTAAGCTATTTGTTTTATTGTAATATATTAATCTTTAGATCGATATCTTTCATTACTCAAACTTAAAAGATTCAAATAAATAAATACAGAATCATCTAAATACTTGGAAATTTAATTTCACTAAAAAGTCTTTTCTTCTTATGAAACTCTTTGAGAAATAATTATTTGTATAAGACTCTTTAAAATATAGTCATTTATTATTTCCTTTTTTTCCATTTTAAAACTAGAAATATAATTAGATTTAATAACCAAATATTATGAAAGTTATATGCAAAGTTGTGTTTAATTATTTTCCAGTATTTCAATAATAGAAATACTTGAATAATCTTAAAACATTATTTTATTTTTGACTTAATATTATCAAACCATAACTATATTTAACTGCTACACTAAAAACTTAAATTATAAATTTAAGCATCAACATAATAATCATAATAGTTAAACATGAACAAATATTAGAAAACAAAATAATACTTTAAAGTGTAAAATGGCCAGAAATTATTGATTATATTTTTTCCTGTTCAATTAATTATAAAGAAAGGGATTAAAATTAAACTTTAATAGTATGATTATGTCAAGTAATAACTAAGCTTCTCATAAGAATAATAGTAAGTTGCTTTAAAATATCAACAATTTACCAGATATTCTCAAACATTACATCGATATTTATTGTGGGTCTCACCATTATAATAACAATTTCTTTTATAATTGAAAAAATATTGGTAATGGTTAGAATTAACACAATTATTTAACATCAAAGAAACAACATTTACAAGAAAATGTAGTATAGACTAAATTAATGATTGAGAGATAGTCAACTACAAAAGCTCTTCAAATAATTTCAACCTTCAACATAAAAAGTCTTTTCCATATATATTTGCATTAAGTAGTTTTTACTCAAAAAAAATAAAGGAATTCAAATAAACATGATACTTTTCAAATATAATAAGCTTTGGCATTAGCCTAACTCAAAGTTAGAAAACTAAGTTTAATTGATGATTTTCAATCATTCTACAAAAATATAGTCAATTAAAAAAGTAAGCAATTAAATGATTTCTAAAATTATCAATTTATCTTTTTAGAACAATACTCAAAAGTCTTGCTCTAAGAGTCCAATTCTCCAGATGTTTTTTAATATTTAATAAATACATACTCTCCATGTTTAATAAAACAAAAGAATACTTATTCATATTATTTTAAGATTTCAAAATTTTAAAAGGTTTAGCCTCTATTATTACTAATCTATTATATCATATAGTATAGAAACAGCAGCAACAATGAAGAAGAAACAATCCTAACAAACTCTGAATCATAAAAATCATGTTTAGATAAATAGAAACTAAATAACTTAAATCATCACTATCAAAAATAGGAAATTAAAGAACCTGTCATCTTAATTGATGATATAAAATGTTCAAAATCTGATTCACTTCTTATACCAGAATTACTTATAATTAATTTTAGGAACATTGGGTATCCAAACATTAAATTATTAGATTATTAAATCATATTACTACTCTTTCCTTCCCATCCCTATGATCTTATATTGAATGAATTTTTTAAGATTAAAATGTTTATCACATTCATAAGGATGACACCAGAGTTAAATTCAAGATATTTTATGTTTTATTTATGCCTATAAAATTTCAGTCAAGGTATTAGCAAAATAAATAGAGCACTGATTATATATTAAAAGTATAAAGTTATACTAATCAAACTTATACTGGTAGTTTACTAATCCTGTTATTAAATATCTATCTTCTCGCAAATATGATAAAGAATATTGAAGCTTCAGATACTTTTACATATTTCAGATATATCTAGTTAATAGTCACATATATTTGGCTAAACTTATTCTATTGCCTTTTCCATTTCCTTTTCAATTTAAAACAATTACTCTTTTTACCATAAGAATAGGCAGAGATTTTAGATAAGAATTAGGGATTAATACCAATCAGGAATGGCTATAACCTCAAATAACAATTTGGAAGAATAAGAATAAAAAAAGAATGAGTAAATTATGAAAACAGAGTAGGAAATCAGAGGCTTTAAATTACAATGAGAATGTCAGAGGCTCCATCTTATTTATTTTATTAAGTTTTTCAACCCACTTATATAAGGAGATTCCCTCGCAATACCTTATTCTATATGTAAATATTACCACACAGTCTTATCTATTTTCTTTATAATAACTCACTTTTAATACCTATATTTTCAATTTATATAATTACATAAATATTTAAAAATAGTTATTTTCATTTTAACTACTATTTAATTTTTGATAGCTATGATTAAGTGAATTGTATCCAAACCAAATATTTTCAATGATCCAATTCACAAACTTATTTGTTATTGCTTATCACAAAATTTAATTAAGGTTTTAATATTCTGCATTAATGTTTGATGATTAATTATTTAAAATATTAAATCATAAATTGCTATAGTTTCCTTAGTTATATCTAATTTATAATAATAATATTGAGTATCAATGACTCTTTCAAAATAATATATTAATCCATTTACATTTATATGACTTCACTTAAACCATCTATTTGTAATAAAATTTCTTATAACTTTGAAAAAATTTTGAATTAATTTTCTCAGGTAAACATTTAACTATTCAATAATAAGTCTGATTATATATTGCATTAATTCAAATCTTAGTGACTATTTATAAGTGAATGAATATAATGAAGATCATTAATACTTTGAATATAGTATTATATGCATAACAATTTAAAAAATAACTTAGTGATTATACACTTTAATAAACTCTTGCTAGATTAGTTTTAATTTATTTATTACTTATCAAATTGTTGATTTATCAATAATTTCTTATTTATTATAGTTTCATCATTAAATAATATATTTATTAACCTCATTTATAGTATTATAAAATTCAACTTTTACTTCTCTCAAATATGGAGTAAAATTATTGCATTATATTTTATTTTCTTTAAAAGTAAGTAGCATATCAATAAAAATAACTCTTTCTTTTATTTATATTTGATATTAGTTTCATTAACTTAATAAATGATAATTTAAATCAAAGTATTCACAGAATTATGAAATAAAAAGATAATATTAATTAATGAACATGATGATAAACAAGATAAAAATGATCAAATGTCCTATTCCATTTTTAGATCTTTATTAGCTTCATAAACATTACTTGCAAAAAAATGTGATATAATTCTCAATTTATAATATTATTCCAACTACCGCTGATAAGTGATTCAATTTGCATAATTTTTATTGACATTTTATTTCTACCTGAGTTATATAAACTTAATGTCAATTTTCTTACCGTTTAGAATGAGCTTAAGGCACTAAACTCTTATCTCAATCTTTGAAGAGAACTGCCTAGAATTGTCATAGATTTGCAGCAGCAAGGATCAGAGTTATATTCAGCAAAAGCATGCGATGACAGCATTAATTAAGTGGTTGACTAATTAAGCAAAATTATATATCATCAATTTATCTACCATAAACCTAGGTTACGCCTAAAATTCCATTCTTATTATTGAAGTTAAAGCAAGAAAGAGTCAAATGAGCTGCTCTAAATTTAAGATTAATGATCAACATTTTCAGTTTATTAACGGTTTGTTTCTTTTTATATTCCTTTTTTTTTGGACACAAGACTCTATTGGTGTTTTCTGAATCAAATGCAAATGAGCGCTACATGATGTTAAAATTAATGTGTATCACAAGATTTATTGTACATGATTTTTCATTATTATTTAAATTAAATGATGCTTCAAAAATATAGATTTTTCAATAGTTTTCTCGAGTAATTCAGATAGAAATAAGTTCTTCTATCATCATTAAAATAAATAGAGATTAATCTACATAAAATGTAGCTCAAATAATATAAAAAATAAATTTTTCAAGATATAATACTCGAAAGATGCAATGTGTTATATAAAAAAGAATTTTGAATTATAAATTCTTAATATTTAATTTATATCACTTTTAGAATGTCAATATTAAGAACAAACATTGATAGGGTATAAAAATCTCAAATCATATGTAAAATAGAGAATCATGAGATATAATTGGAAAAGTTCATTGTCATAGGCACTACCAAGTATATGTCATAAGATACCTATTAGTTATAATAATGATATATTTAGGATATAATGCATCATTTTTAAATTATTAACTATGATTAAACAAAACAAAATATATCCTTTTAGGTTTCATCTTATGATGGGGATGGACTTATTCCATTTTATAATTTATTTAATTAAAAGTATGAATTTATTTCGAATTTGAAAGTTGTAGATTTTAAATTTAAATTGATTAATCATTAACTATTATAAGGAATTTGGTTGCTTTGCATTTTAACACGAAAGTAATATATATAAATATATATATATAAAAATATATATATATATATATATATATATAAGGGCTCCTCTCAGAAATCAGAAAGCAACCAAATCTCAAAGGTCAGTATTTAAACATTTTAGTAACATTAATCATTTTAAAGTTTTATTCTTAACTATATCTCTAGCTATACTCCATGCAAGACCCCTACTCAAACGTAATGGATGACCAATAACAATACCCAGCCTCGCCATCAGTGCAGCTGTCGCCCTCCGTGCTGCCCCCAGGGGTGGTGATTGACCATCAGATAGAGCCAACGATGAGCTGGCCAGTGCTGGCCCCCAAGGTGACATGCTTGCTGGCGAACATCAGACATCACGACCACAACACGAAGAGCATCTTGGACCTAATGTCGACCCTATATGACCCCCACACCATCTACTGCCACCGGGACTGCATCCAGCAGGCCGTGGAGTGCCACCTGGCCAGGAGGCGGCTGACATTCGCGTGTAGGACGCCCAGCAAGAAGGGGAGGAGGCCATTGGAGACTTGAAGATTAAGGAAGAAGTCTAGTACTAATCACTTACTACAGAGGACGCGCACAAGGCAAGAGGTGGGGGCCCTATCTAGTACATGCTCAACAAGCAACGACAGATATCCACGATTGGTCGACACCTGTTCCATCATCGCAACAAGAGTTCACCCAAACAGGTCACTCGCCCTCAGTGGTGCCCTTCAACGAATGTGCCGATCAGTTCGAAAGCTGCAGACTGAATGAAATTCCCTGGCCTGCCTAACGGCTAGCTATCAGCATGCTTACGATTTCCTCTAAACAGAAATGGAATCCGCCAAGGGCATCGCACCGCACACACGGGTAAGAGAACTGTTCACTAGAGGAAGGGGAGAAGCCTGGAGGGATCTGCAAGTATATTGTCTAGGAGATGATCATCATCGTTCCAACTGCCAAGGTAATGGGTCTCAGGGCGCTCGCTCACTGCCATAGGATGCTTCCTCCAAACAAAGATGCTCACTTATCTCGGCCTCTGGGACACTTGTTTAAGTCGGAGACCCCATTTCCGTAGAGACAAACATGGAGAATCGAGTAGTGCCTCTGGCCGCCCCCCAGTCAAAGATCTTCCCGTGAATTCCCCTGAAATACTGGTTTGACAAAAATGGCGAGATGCCCAATGTGGAGACCAGCCTCCAGCTGATGAATAAGTCAAGGGGGAGAGGAGATACTCGTGAATGAGGGTGTTATTGAGGAGGGAGAGCCAGAGAGGCGCAAGAGAAGAGACGATGACGATGGCAACTACAGAAGAGGATGCAGGGGTGTCTGCGGAGGGTGCAGAGGCGGCAGAGATGGCTTCAGAGGACAACACGAAGGTGGCAGATGCCTTGGGGTAGACCAAAAAGAGATAGATCTGAAGAGTAACAATAGGTAGACGATGAAGATGGGGGTTTCAACTACTCAGAACTAATCCACAATAAACTTGGTAGAAGAACCATCAAGATGGAAGACTTAGGCAAACATTCGATTGATGAACAGACATATTAGCACTTCATAAGCAAACAATGAATAAGATGATGGTAGAGTTGATCAATCACGGCAATTTGAAATTAAAGCATGAAAAGGGAGCCAAATGCCCACACAAGACACAATTATTCGGCGATTGTTTTTATAGTATTCCTTCTACATATAATAACTCAATCTATCATTTTCAATTAAATTTTTTATTCATCCTAATTTTCACACTATTTTATATCATTTTAAATGAACATCAATCTATAATTCTCCATCTTCTCTGTTTTTATATAAAACTTTGTAGTTATAGTTATTTAATAACATTACAAGAATGGGTTTAAACTTTAGTTATATACAATTATGAAATTTTCAATAAATAATGAAAACTTACTTAAATTCTGATTTATAGTTTGGATTCATGAGACTATTGTATATATCCAGATTGAATTTCATTAGTATTCTATCAAATAATATACTGATTAGGTTTTAATTCTTAATAATAAGGCAAGTATAATTATTTATAATAAATAATACTTAGTAAATATGGATTGTATAGCTATACATAAGTGGTTAAATATGATCAATGCAAGCAATAATTTGCATTTTACTTACATTACTTTAAAGATATATTAGAGTTATGGTCGGAGCCAGGAGTCAGGCAAGAGGATTTTGGAGCCAGGAGTCAGGCAGTTCATAAAATATTTCCCATATTCAAATGAGCAAGTAAGCTTATTTACTGAATTTTCCAATGAATAATCAATTTTCATCATTTAAATTTATAGGAACCTTATCAAAATTATGGTTTTAAGGTGCATTTACTATACCTCCTATGACAAATTAGAATTCTCTATTGTATGTCATGAATTATTAAAATTGTTAAGACGGTAATGTAAGTGCTTAGAGAATTCAAATGATCCTAGTGATGATGAGCTTAACGAATATATACTTCACTTCATTCATTTAGTGAAGATAGTACCTTATTTATCATACAGTTATAGCATATTATTATATCTATTTTTGTGTCAACTGTATCTACTATATTATTAAATTATTTATTCATGATAATTATCATCTTTTACCTCTAAAATTTTAATATTATCATTGAACTCTTGTCTTCATCAACCAGTATCCCTATTTATTCACTCAAACAAAGCCTAATCTTCTGCTTACTTTTCTTTTTATTGTATCTTAATCATTCAGTGGCATTTACATGAATCCATTATATAATAATTCCATAGTTATTGATTTACTATATAATATTTTCATCATTTAATATGGTTGTTATTTGATAAAATCCATAAATCATGTTAGTTCTATTAAGTTGATGTTTTACTTTGGATTACGATTGCTTTCAGGATTAGTTTAAAGACATTGAACTTATTAGTATTTGATAAAGCATGCAATTAAGTTAATTGAGATTATGCATTATTATATTGAAATAATTATAATAATGTTATTGTTATAATAATAATATAATAATAACACTTATATAGATAATATGAATACTTAATTTTATAAGTATATCAAATCCAACACAAATGCAAGTTTTAATGCTATTATATTTTATTTTAGCTAATTTAATCATTTGATTATCATTTAACTTTAAGTAATGTAATTAAATTTACAGACACCATCATCTATATGATTTTTCTTCTTAAAATCAGATGATCTAATTTAACCTTGAATTAAATAATTAAGCATGGTGATTGCTTTATATTAATTGCTTGTTTATAATGAGTAATTGATTTAACAGCAAGTACCCAAAGCTCAATATAGTGAAAAGATTAAAGTATCTTCTGTTTAACTAGCATTTGAGTACTCTTACTTGGTATTTCTATTTGCCTCTTCTATCAAGTAAACGCCATAACCCACATTTCTTACTATATCTTATCATTTACTATTTACTGTTATTTATTTATATATTTTTATTTTAGATATAATATCTAATCACTCCATTGAATTGTGAACTCCAGACACATAATGCTCCTCTCTAGCTCCTTAAATATGCAATTACAAGTGAATGTCTCAGCAATGATATGACACCTGTAAATTTCTCGTTGAGGTTAGCCTCTCCTCTAACGATTGAAACGATAGAGTGACTGTTTGGCAGAGAGATCATTCAAATCAGGCAAAGAGCAGAAATAGTCACTCTGTTCTTCTGGTTAGGTTTAGTTAAGGAGCTAGATAAAAGGATCTCACAGTTTGATGTTAGGCAAGTTGCAACAAAATCAATAATATAATCTAAAAGAATTTCATTTATATAAATATATAATGAGGTAATTATAAAATATTTATATAGATATTATGATATTATGATATTTCGATTCAATCCATATTTAAAGTTACTCACTTAAGAACTTAGATTGGCAAGTTCATTTTGAATTTGAATGAATTCATCTCCAAGTACACTGCTGAGAATTAACACAGCTCTTAATGAAACAAGTAGTCATCATACTATTTAGATATTTAACCAGCATTTACTCTACACAACAAGTAAATAAAGTTGGCAATTCTATGAAGACAAATTCAATGCCATTATTTTCACAACAACTTAAATTAAAGATTATAAATAAAACATTTAGTGAGTATTTTATAGAAAATGCAATATATTTAAATATAAAATTAAAACAAGTGAAGCCAATAAACACTTCAATAATATATTCTGAAATATTGAGTAGATAGATGATATATATTCAAAAATAGTGTAATGTTTCACATAATCTACTGTTTTGTCTTCTCTGTCTTTTAAAATAGTAATTTCATTTTTGAAAATAAAAAAGTAATAAATATTTATAAATAAATAAAAATATTTTAGTATAATAATATATATTTATAGAGTGAATGCTATAGATTGCCTAAGAATCACAAGTTATACTTGTGAACTAGTTCACTGTTATCATCCAAATACTTAGGGGTGGAAGGGGAAGGATATTCTTATAATAGCTACCAATTTTCAGTTATAATAAAAAACTATTAGTTTAACATGCTTTCCTCAATATTTAATTATTAATAATTAATTGATATATTGATTATTTGGAGAAGTGTATGATAATCCTAGTTTGATAACTACTAGATTTATCAATGGCATCTTTTCTCTTTTTATACCGTTACTGACATTTAATTTTCTTATCATATCCATTAAACTTTTAAAGGAATAAATTATAAGGTGATAATTGCAATAGTGTAGCAAGCTATTGGTTTTTCAGATATAAAGTGGTCAAAATGAAGAACATAGTTGGATCAGAGAACTCAAAGCATTTAAGCTGACTTATTTGGCTCATCATTATTATACTTACTGTCATCAAAGTGAAAAAAGTTTTAATTTAATAATAGTCTACTCATATTCTTACGAAACGAAATAATATGTAAATTTAATTTATATTAGATCTTATAATTATAAATTTAAATGAGTAGTCAACTTATTTAGACCTACATATTTCTTCTCAAATAATTATTATGTGCTTAATCCACTTTGATGATCATCGGATCAATACACTTAGTTAACTTTAATCACACTCCTTCGCTAATTGTATTAAATAATTATGAAAAAAATATTGTTTAATTAATATTGCTTTAATATAGATTGGAATACTTTAAAACAGTTTAATAACACATTATCAGTATCATAAATAAAATTTTACCTTTTACATTTCCATGCACCATATATTGTTTAAAAGCATATATAGTTATTATTATCAAGGATACATCACATTTATTGTGAAAGTATCTAAAGCTAAATTTAGGTTTAAATTATAGTAATTTATGAATAATGTACATAATAATTAGATCACCAAATTATTTTAGCTAACAAATTAAAAGAGTTAAGTAAGTAAATTAAGGAAATGTAATATATAAAATATTTTTAAATTTAAAGCTTCTAGTTTTTTTTATAAAAATAAAACTAAAGAACCTTGATAGTATTAATTCATAGTATATATAAATTAATATATTAAAATTCAATTACTAAGATTTGGTAAACACAGATTTCTTACATTCATCGATTTTGATATCGATTACAAAATTCATTGATCATAGATATAAATTTTCAACTAGTCAAGTTTCTACAAACCCCGATTATTTTTCACAAAAGTTGAGAACTTCGAAAAAGAATGATGCATTTATAATAAAGGGCACTTTAATGGCACTATTTAAGTATAGTATAATATTTATATAAATAAAGCTTATATATTTTATTTATTTATAATAGTTAAAATATATACTTAAAAATATTAATCAATATAAATTTAGATAAACTTATTTTAATTCATTTTTTTATTGAAGATTCAGGAATCTTACTATTGTATTTGAAATTAGTTATAAGTCTAAATAGAATTATACTAAATATTAAAAAGACTCATTTGAATCTCTAATTACTATATATAATAATTTCTTATCCACAAAGAGTGATTATCAGAAGGGTTTTTGAATCATTATTTTTAAAGAACATTGTTCTAAATTTCTTTATAGATTTTATATAAGTCTATATGGACTTTTATGAAATATTATGTCTTATCAAAAGCTAATATCATAACAATATTAAAATGTTTTAATTTATAATTTAAAGTTTTGAATGTGTCCAATTTAAAGACATTAAGCATTAATATATATGCCATTATTGCTTTAAATATCACTGAGCTATATTATATTAAAATAAATATTGATTTATATGAATTTCACTAATGGAAAATTAATGAAATGCATTTCACTAATTTAACATTAGTGAAATTCATATAAAATAATAATATAAATGCTATTAAATAAAAGAACCATTTTCAACTGGTTAAAAAATTAATGATTAATTAAATTTTAAATTAACATATTTTATATTTTCAATTATGATAAATAATTTTAATAAAAATGTTATCATAATATTTTAAAATTAATAAATTTTAATAAAAGATAAACATATACAAATATATTCAATGCCAATGTAAATGTATTGATTATAAATATTAAGAAAATGTCATGCAATAATACAAAGCAAACATTGAATTAACCGTGACATTTAAATTTAGAATAAAAAAAATAATTATAAAAGTTCAACACAAAAAAGACATAAAATTTAAAATTTCATTAATAATATATGAAAAAATCAGTTTAAAAAATTATAAAAAAAAGTATATAATAATAAAGCTTATAAAACTCATAAATATAACATTTGATAAATTTCACAAAAGAATAAAGTTAGATAAAACAATCATCGATATTTATATCGATTTCAAAAATAAAATAATAAAGCCATTAACTGACATTAGGTTATATATAAACAAAACCCAATAGTTTTTTGAAACATTGTGAATTTTGAAAATATTGGTTTCTAACAAAGAAAGAGTCATTTTATAACATCGTTTTAATTTACTAAAATGCTATACTTATTAAAGCTAATACACATCGTTTATATATTATAATTATTAAGTTAATATGAATATAATAATAAATACACTATATTGTTAATTAAGTATTAATAATTATTTCAAGTCTCAGATTAAGGAATCCTAATATTCCTTTTGTAATTAATCATAAATCTATCTGTAATTATGCTTATTTTATATTGATTTTTTAGAGTCCCTTTTTATCAAATATAATATTTTTTTATCCACAAATAGTTAATTAATGAAGAAATTTTGAATCTCTATTCTTTAGAGAACAATATTCCTAAAATAAAATTAGAATTTGTAAAAGTCTATATAGATCTGTATATCATAATATAATTTGATTTAAACTATTATCAAAATAGCATTGCAATTTTAGAATATAAACTATAATATATTAATCATGTCCAATATTAGGACATTTAATTATTAATATATACATAGTTAAAATTATAATGCATTAATAGTTTATATAACATAAGTAATATTGATTTATATGAATTACACTAATTTTAGATTAGTGAAATGCATTTCACTAATTTATTATTAGTGAAATTCATACAAAATAATAATATAAATGTCATTATATATATGAACCATTTTCAACAGGTTCGAAAATTAATGAATGCTAATAAAACAAATGATAATAAATTTTAATTTAAAAAAATAAACTATGCATCTTTCTATGTCCCTCAATATCCTTAGAATCTAGATAAAGGATCACAATAGATTCATTCTTAATTTAAAGATTTTATAATTATAAAAAAATTAATTAATATTTTAGAGATTTTGGCAAATAAAAATAGTTGCGATTTGAAGCCCTTCCCGTACGATTCAGAGCCTCTTATTGAAGACCGAAATTTTTATTTTAAATGTTAATTTAATTAATTTTTGGCAGTTTTAAATTTAATTAAATTAATCTTTTGGAGTTTTTAATTTCTATAGTTTCAAAAACTCATACTTCAACAATATCCAAGTGACCTCGAAAATAATTCATCTTGTAGAGAATTAAAGACTACATATT
>ARYC01010714.1:0-15566 GCA_000711775.1 Oxytricha trifallax
TACAGTCTAAGACTTTCTCGATTATGCAAGAGGATCTTAAAGATTGCTGTAACACTTGCCTGATGAACGAGATTGGGTCCACCTAGACAGATAATGGATCTGTGACTTGCTCTTCACCCTAGACACCGAAGGTGTCTCCCAGATGATTCATGATGCAATGCTCCAACAAAGAGAAAAGCTAGAATAAAACAGAGATCTCGTTATAGAAATGAGACCAGAGTTCGTGGACGCTCTCAGCAGATGCCTTAACTTTAGCAGTAAGTTTACTCTCTCTCTTAATTTTATGTGTTGCTGAGCGAGGTAAGGCAGTGAATCTATTAAAGGATTCATCTAAAAGAAAGAGAACCCGTGATTAAATGGATTAGGTAAAGATTATGAATAAGCTTTAAAATAAGATAAGCAGGAATTCTTGCAGTAAACTAAAAAGTTGAAGCAAGAACATGACAATATGGAAAGTGAGTTGCTTGACTTACGTAAGATGAGAGACCAGTTTATGCTCAATAACAACTGAGCAAATCTGCTTAGCGTGGTTCAGAACTTCAAATCTTGAATGCTGCTGCTTCTATTACTCCATGAATCTCTATATACTATTAATAGCAAAAACTTGAATATGGTGAATTGCTTTAAAAAATTAAGATAAATCTCATAGTCTTAATCTTGACTGGGTTTCTGTGATTTGTCACTTTTAAAGTGCCGTCTCTCACTTGATGCCATCTTCAACCATCTATCAATTGTCTCTTCATTCTCTGGCCGACTTGTGTAAGTGCAAGTAAATGATTTATCTCTAACACTGCGACGAGTATACATATCTCAATTCTTGTTTTATTCCTTGATTAATTAAAGCTTTCGTTATCCTTTCAATAATCTCCTCTTTGAACTTTTGAACTTCCTCTACTCTTAGACCTTTCTCGGCTAGGAGCTTTAGTAACCTCGTGATGCTTACACTTTAATCTCTTCTTCACCAACTCCTATACCAGTGCAAAGGGTTTATATTACAGCACTGGATTTTAACTCATCTTCTACTCGATAACTCTATGAGAGAAGGTTAATAAAAACCCAACTTACTTTATTCGACTTATTCTTCATTTTGTTAAGGTTCTTTTTCTTCTTCAATATTTTCTTGCTTCATTTCTTCAGCTGGGTTGGTTGCTTCACTGTAAGCTCTCTCAGTGAGAGCTACAATATGTTGAAATATTTCTTTTACAATATTATCTTGCTCCAAATCGTTTGAAAGCTCTGCAGAAATTGGTTCTTAAGGCATCTAGTTTTATTGAAGGAAATTTTCCATTTCTTCTAATCGATTATATAAATATTATTATACTTAATTGTGCTTGCGATCAAGTATAAGATCTATTTCTTTCTCCACAACTATAAGCAGCTTCTCTGCAATATCATTAAAAGCATTCATAATTTATAAATTTTTGGAAAATTTAGTGAATTAATATTTTAATAAAAGTTAATCAGAATACTTATTATAAAAGTGAAAATAGAAATTTCTAGAAAAAGCATCCTGTCTTCATCATCATCGTCATCATCGTCTTCATCTTAAAGCATTTTTACTGTTTCTTGTTTCCCTCCTTGTGTGTCCCTGCGAAGCACCTGTCTTGTGGCACCTGCAGTCTTACCAGGTAGGACCACTATAAAAAAAATTTAAAGATATTGTATTTGTAACTTACATTTTAAGTGAGTGCTGTAGCTCCACCTGCGTCTGATCTATACGAATACTTTTTAATATATTAAGTTTTTTATTAAAATTATAAATTTCCTATTATAAATCATAATTCTTGTATAACACGCGCTGCCATCTACCTTTGGTATTAAGTCTGCCGATTCTACCAATGATTTAATCTTCAGATCTTCTTGAAAAGACATCAGAGATGATTAAATAAGAACCCCCATTTGAATTTATTTCATCATTAGTTTAGATGTCTGTTCCTCTTCCCTATGCTTCATTAAATAAGTAAACACCATAATTCTTGCTCGCATTCTTCATTAAATACCTGTCTTCAATGACAGATTTAATGACAGAAGCTGGGCCATTACTGAAGCTGGGCCATGACTGAAGCTTTTGAAATCAAAAGTGGATTTCGAGAGGCCTAATTAAATAGCTTTGTAATTATCAGAGGCAATAATTAAAACTGGAGAATTAGCAACTTAGTACTTTATGAGTTCCTTGACTTTCTGCAAGTAATCTGCCTGATTTGAACTTACCAGCAAGTTTGGTAGCTCGGTCTTCTTATCACCTTGCAACTTATCAAGTGTAGGGATCACGACAGGTGTGCATTGCAAAGCTAAGCTAAGACAAGTTTCATCGGTTTGAGAAAGAAGGTTGCCTGAAAAACCAAAAATAATTTTCGCTTCCTTGTAAAAATTAAGCTGGTTAACAATATTATCACTGGAGCCATCGAATAAAATCCAGTCGTATTCATCGACGAGCACGATACTGTCGCGCCAGACACTCATGAATTTAGGATTCTACATTTGCTTCTTGAGTTGTAGTTGAGTAAAGAAGTAAATACCAGCGCTCTTAGCAATGAAAATTAAAGTTTGAGTTAAGTGCCATCGCATTAATAACTTTTTAGAACTTCGTGAAATCTCTTTGCACCAAGTGCTCATTCTTACAAATGATGATTATGGAGAGCTTGGTCTGAAGAGCTATAAGAATGGACAGCGCAATGAAAATTAAGGTCTTGCCATTACCAATACCAAAATGAATTAAATGGCTTGCTTGCAAGTTATCGCAGATATAGTTAATGCATAATACTTGAGAGCTGTACAACTTAAACCCCAGATTTTGCTGCAACTTTTCTAAGTCTTCACCGACAGCCAACCTTTCATTTGAAGGTTTTAAATTGAAAGCACTTGCTATTTAGTGCAAGATATTTGCATTCTCAAAAGTTAAAGTAGGTCTGTAACTATCTTATCAGATAAGGCTTCCATGTTGCGAGGCAAGTGCAAAATCCTTTGAATGTCAGAGCAGTCTCCATTAAGGCAGTTTTCAATAATATTGCTTCTCAGACTTACATTCTTTTCAATTTGAGCTTCTATGATTTACTGATAAAGCTTCTAGATTTGCGGAATCTTCCCAACCCATTGTAAGTCTCTGTTCTGCAGTCTTTATGCGAGGCCTTCATAAAGTAAACCATCATACATGAATCAATTAGCTCTTGCTTCTGTAAGAATGTAGCCCTGGTAATTGATAAATAATCCTTGAGAGCATCAACAGTGTGAGAGCAAGATAAAGCACAAATTCTTACGAAGTACTCTGTGTATTCAACAGGAATATCTCTGATTAAGTGCAGACCACAGTCCTACTTAAGTAGACTTATGAAAGGCACATTCAAAATGAAGAATGAAGAAGGTATAAGTCTCTTATTTTGAGAGTCAATTTCGAATAATTGCCAAGTCCTACCCATAAGTTGCACAATATAAGGGTTAGTTTTATCAAGTCTTAATACTTGAGCAAGCTATTTTGTGAATGCGGCTACTGAATTAAATAACACAAAGTTTGCTAAGCCTAGAGCTTGCCTTGTATTGGGTGAGCGTATTAATAATAAGATTAATTCTTGTATTAACTAGTCTTCTACTTATACCTTTTCTCCTTAAAAGTAACCCAAAGCAGCTAAAAAGATACGAGGTTTCGAGTCTTGGTCTAAAGTTTCATCGCTCAATATTAAATCCACCAGCTGAGAGAACAGGTTCTAGTGTATTTCCTGATCATTAGCGTTCTCAAAATTGCTTAGGAATGATAAAAGTGACTGAGTGTTACGGGCCACTATATCTTTCAAAATGCAAGACCTTTCATAATAAATAGAAGATTTGAAATTTTCAAAGTGTTTGATTAAGATCTCTTGGCCGATGATCGCGCCATAGTTAATAAAGAGCTGAGGTAAGGGTTCTTTATTTGGTTTTTAATCGCTTGCAAAGCTTATGCTCGTAGTGAAGTCGCTCACCTTCACCTCTTCGTAAGTAGCAGTAAAATCAGGTGGCTCTGAAATTACAGATTTACTTTCATGGCTGTGCTTCACCAACTTGGGTTTACTGTTATTTATAAATTTTCTCACGAACCGCTTAAAATCCTAACTATTTTCAAAGCCTGCAAAATCCTCCTGCTACAGCAGCAAACTTAAATCAAAGTTGTTTTAATGTAGAAATTCCTTTGCACGATTGATCTTAGCGCCGTCTTGTGTGTTTTTATATTCATATTTGATCCCCTTGATTTTACCCGCATCTTCAAGATTTACATTGGGTAGTAGATTTTCAAAAATCTGAGGTAAGTTTTCTTGTTCGGGTGCCTGTTCTGGCATCTGCTAATTATTGATAGGTTCTAAATAGAAGGTAATAACAAGGATTGAAACTTACCAGAAGCTGCATTTAAAAGTTGAGGAGGCTCGGTCTTAGAAGCCATCTCAAATCCAGTGACTGGATTCATCTGATTTATGCTAGATTTTAATGATTAATTCAACTTGATTTTAATATTAAATAGCTGGATTATTAAAATCTTGACTGCATTATTGATCCTTAACAATATGAAAAAACACCTTTTGCTTATATCCTCCGGATTTATTCATGGCTCACTGCGAAACCACTTAAATTAAGGAGTATTTACTCTAACTCATTAAATAAGTAGCTTCAAGTGACTAGGAGACGGGTGGTTGAAGAGCTATAATAAATTTCGGCAACTTTGGAGCTCGAGCCAATGCAAAATTGGCTTTTTGAAAAAATGTCGAAATCAAATCCTTTCCCCGTCCATAACTGAACAGTGACGAGTAGAAATGTGAAGAGGGGAATAGCTAGAAATTAATGGCACTCAAAATAGAAAATTCGGGTCTTCAGTTTGGACCTCGAAAAATAACCTCTGCCTTAAGCTAACAGCCGATTCTTGAGGTCAGGTGAGTAGAGTGGAATACTAACGTTGAAAAAATTCGAGAAGCACTCCGACGACCTACTGGCTTTCTGGTTGCTTTCAACTTTAAATACAAAATTACACTAATCAAACCGTATTAGTCATATCAATATCAAACTATATGGGTGCCGTAATATTCTCAAGTCTTCTTTTTCGATTCTCTGGATCGGCTCCATCAAGTTAATTTAAAATCTGTCCTTTTAAATTTCGTTATTTTATTGATACATTTAAAACTTTTTATACACTTATCAAACTCATGCGAACATACGTATTGGGGTTTATATATATATAATTACAGTCTAAGTTAAGAATATTTATTTTTAATTACTAATGAACAGATGCAGATATCCTCTGATTAAGTACATAATGACATGATATAGATAGCAAATTTATTAATAAAAATGATTCATGTATTAAAGTATATTGAAATAAAAAAGAGTATCAAAACTTACAATTATTCAAGCTTTAATTTTATCAATAATTTATACAAAATCTAAAATTACTGAATTAATAAAACTAATGAGATTGTTTAAAATTAACAATAAATATCTTTATTAAATATCATAAATCTATAAATATGCAACCTAATACCAATAAACAAACTTGAAAATTGAGTATGTAAGGTGGCTCCGTGAGTTAGCCATTCCGGGCAGTGCTAATTTTCTTGATAATGAATAAAATCCCTCATGAATTGCACCTATTCCAAGTTAATGAAGTTAAAGCATATTAATGAATAATATGCTATGATCAGCCTTCATGATAAATACTAGATATCATTGATGTGTTAGATAATGATGAAACTTTTATTATCTTTATATATAAATGAGATTTAATATTAAACTGTTGAATTGTTTGAGTCTCATGCCATTATTAAGTACTTGAAGAGCACAAGATAGTTTTAAATGATTATATTCAAATATTTATAATTAAATTATGTGATTGTGGGCTTTTGAATATTTTTAGTTTATAAATTAATGAGTGTGCAACTCACTGGTACACCGAGAGTGATCCAAAGTTAAAAGCTAAGATGGATGAGTAGCTAGACTAGCTCACATTGGACTTAGTGGGATCGCCATTAAATATATAATATTGAGATTCAGAAATCTGAGTACTGATTTCTCGAAATTGAAAGGAGCAATGCTTGAGTTAAAAAGCAGTTAATTAAATAACTTATATAAATTATGGAATATTTGAATTAATAGGAATGGATTTGTTTAATAAATATTTATATAATCAATCTTTGTAAGTCACTAAAATTAATTGAAAGCTTTTGGTTATCAAGCTCAGATAAGAGATTCCTAAACATATTGCCATATCTATAATTATCTTCCCTTATTATATATAAATGTCCCTCCCATTGCAGAGTTCTCTTTGCAATAATTAAATACTATTAATCATTTTACAAGGAAATGAAATTTCAATTGCAGGTTTGACAGCATTTTTCTAGCTCACTCAATTCCTACCAATTAAAGAAGATATCTACAAAGACTTCACAAAGATCAAAGCATGGATGAACAGAGTATTGAACATAACCGAAGTCAAGGAAGTTCATAGGGATATTTAAGTGGCTCCAAAAAAGGCATATGACAGGCTTGACAAGTAAAGAGAGTAAAATCTTAATAACACTCTCAAATTGTGAAGAATATTTAGTTTCACATAGGACTAAGTATCTTCATGACAAAGAACAGCCATTAAATAAGCATTAAATTTTTATCAAATTTAGTATCTTAATTTTCAATTCATTTATTCAATAAAATTAAGTTGATAAAAAATAATTTTTAATTTCAAGTCTTAGAAAGAATAAAACGCGTTATATTTTTAAAGGGGAATATAAAATAGGGTAGTTATAGCTTTAAATGGTGAATTATAAAATAAAATGATTAAAAATGAAATAACATTAAAAAAAAATTATCTTCCTTTAATAATCGCTGTGTCCACTATATTATGGCTATTTTTTGTTAAAAACAATCTTAAAATGACACCTAGAATGACTAGCATTCAAGTTCACCTGAGAGGAGAAATTTCTGTAAGCCTATTTAATTTTATAATAAAAAGTTTTAAAAATAATAATTGGGTTGAGCTATTCAAGATATCAACTTGAATCTAAAGATGGTAAATTGATCATACATAAAGACTGGGTTGCAGCTGCCTTTGACCCCAGTATAATTTATGATTTGAAATAAATTTATGGAAGTTTAAGTGATCGAGAGGAAAACAGAAGGCGTTTAGAAGATTAATTACCAATACTCGCAAGTAAGTCTAAATAAAAATACTCGCAAGTAAGTCTAAATATTTTGTTCACTTTTCCTACTTATTATTACAAGTATGGGGAGATGATTACTAAAAAGTAACAAAAAAACTTCTCAAAATTCTGATTAATCCTTATTTAAAACTTTAACAAATTTCTTTTTAGGCAACCTACCTAACTAGCCGTAAATCATGCCTCGCCCAAGTTTAATTGCTCTTCTTTTGAACGAAATAACTTTCAGAGAAATAGATGTGTATAATAATATGAATGACCCTTTTGAGATAGAGTGTACCTCAGGACAAAAAAACAATTGGATTATTTATCAAGCATGAGATTAAAAGTGAATAAAATAGCTTGGTGGTTTTGGACATTATAGATCTTCAAAATGTAGATGTTCATACTGTAGGCTTACCTAGGGCAAATACAAATCATAATTCTTAATATCAATCGTCTTCATTTTAAAGTGAAGACGATTAATCACATGTCCTATTAATAAACATTTCTTAAAATGATTAAGGGGTAATAAGATTCTCTAATAAGTTAATATCTAAATTAAGAGCATTGATTATATTGAATATGTTGAAGAAACTGTTTCTCAAGGTAATAGTTTAATTGTTAATTTTACAAATGGTGATTAAATAAATAATTCCTCATCGAATGCCTAAGATTAAGAGAGCAACCCTGTAAATTTAGATTCTCAAAGTTAAAACTCTACCAATTCTCTTGCAAATAATTCACAATAATTATGATAGTAAATATAATCCACAAACCCTAATAAAAGTGAATTAATTGGTTTAAGAAAGAGTATGATATATTAATCAAAAAATTTTAATTATATAATGTAGCAATAATGAGCTCATCATTGTCTTAATTACTGCATTAGCTTCATGTTCTTCCTTCAGCATTTCTCATCAGATTATCGAGACCGATGCTTGTTCAAATCTTCATCTTTGCGAGGTTAATAGTAACTATTCTCCAGCGTGATTTCCTCAAGCTCGGTCACATCTCCTTTTAAGACTGAATTTTTTTGGATCCCTTTACAGGACAAAACCCCATTTTAATTGATTAACTTCATATTTTAGAAAATTTTAATCAAATTAATATGTCAGGCTTTAATAAATCAGTTTAACTCAAACTTATTTAGAAAATCGTTAAATAAGTTAATAGGTTACCTGTTCACCCCGAGCCCCCCCACCTCCATAATAATATATTTTTTTAATAAAAATTTCTTGATCTGCGGGCAGCTATTAGATATATTAAATTTAATTTTTTCAGATTCACTACGTCTCTCGACTTTTAGGAATACATACTCCCATAGAAAATATTAACTTATGTAACATACTTTATTTATATTTATTATATTGGATTTTCTATATATAAGTAAAACGAATGATCATATTAATTTATTTCTAATAAGTCAGCCAGAATATAATTAGTAATAATATATTCCAAGTTAAAAAAGCAATATTCTGGCTGACTTATTAGAAATAAATTAATATGATCATTCGTTTTACTTATATATAGAAAATCCAATATAATAAATATAAATAAAGTATGTTACATAAGTTAATATTTTCTATGGGAGTATGTATTCCTAAAAGTCGAGAGACGTAGTGAATCTGAAAAAATTAAATTTAATATATCTAATAGCTGCCCGCAGATCAAGAAATTTTTATTAAAAAAATATATTATTATGGAGGTGGGGGGGCTCGGGGTGAACAGGTAACCTATTAACTTATTTAACGATTTTCTAAATAAGTTTGAGTTAAACTGATTTATTAAAGCCTGACATATTAATTTGATTAAAATTTTCTAAAATATGAAGTTAATCAATTAAAATGGGGTTTTGTCCTGTAAAGGGATCCAAAAAAATTCAGTCTTAAAAGGAGATGTGACCGAGCTTGAGGAAATCACGCTGGAGAATAGTTACTATTAACCTCGCAAAGATGAAGATTTGAACAAGCATCGGTCTCGATAATCTGATGAGAAATGCTGAAGGAAGAACATGAAGCTAATGCAGTAATTAAGACAATGATGAGCTCATTATTGCTACATTATATAATTAAAATTTTTTGATTAATATATCATACTCTTTCTCAAACCAATTAATTAGCTTTATCGATAAAATTATATTGGAATTAAAGAAACGTGGAGATTTATAAAATATGCCTAGCTAAATATTATTAGTTCAAGCTTAAAAGAAAAGAATTCAAAAAATACAATTATTGAAGTAGAAATTTTAATATAAACACTGTAATTATCAAAATTAAACCGAAATAAAATTGAAAAAAAATATGCAATTAAAACATATATATATATATTTTAAGTTTTCATTAATTTGAATCATATCGGTTGATCACTTATTTTAATTTTTTGAGTTATTTTTATTTTTTAAACTATTTCTGGACACTTGATATTTAAATAAACTACTATAATACTTTTCTAAGTAAAATATCTTCAATAAAAGCCAAATATAAAAAGATTATTCTACTGATAAATAAATTTGCATGAATTTAATGCGAAAATTAAATATAAGATATAATATGTTTAATACATTAGTCATTGCCAAAATAGATAAAGGGATTTTTCAAAGCATCTAATATTATTTATGAGCTTTTAAGCTCACAGGACGTTTTAAGCCTAGAGTATCCTTAAAAATAGGATTTTCATATAATTTTGGGTGTATAATAGATGCGTTATTTATAGAAAAAAATAATTCTTCAATAATTTACACATCATTATCTGAAAATAAAATCAAGTGTTGATTTTATTCATAGTTTAGTAAAATTTTAATAAAATTGAAGAAACATTCTTTTTATTTCAAAACATTGTTAAAGACATAAATTTTGGTTATTTATAAAATTATACCAATTTGATCTTAAAATTTATGATAAATCTTATAAAAAATTACTCGTGACTTCATAGAATAAAATAAATTACCAGATTAATAAATATTTATATATTGAATAATTTAGACAATACCTCAGAATTTTTTATATTATCTGAGTTTAAACAGTAAAAATAACTGAATTAAAACTCTATTAGTTCAGTTCTTTTTACTGTTTATATATTGTAGCAAAAGACCTCATTTTAGAAGAATAATTTCTCTAATGCTATTAGTATTGTCGAATACATTGTAATTATAGAAAAACTTATTAAAAACACTATGCGTTAATTTTAATGTCAAATAAATTATAAAATTAAGAATTTATTTTTATAAATTAAGAAGGATAGATTGGTAATCGCTCAAATTTTTGTTAATACCATTTGTATAATAAAATATTTAAATCCCTAAAACCCACAAATAGATTATTTTAAATGAAAAAGTTGTGCATAGTAGCTAAATTAATTAATGTGATTATAATAGTGATGATTATTATTATTAAACCTAAATATATATATGAATTTAATTTATAATAATAAATATCAATAAGATTCGCTAATGTATAATTTTCACGGACTATCTATTTCGTAAAAGATAAGGAATTAAGAGATTTAAATTTATTTTCTCTAAATCCCTAAAAAAGATATACTTATACTACAATGTTATAATTTATAAGAGTTGATAACTTGAGGGTTTTTTTAGAAAATTTTAGGAATTAAATTTCGTTGCATTTATGAGCCAAATCTAAGCAAAAATTATGACTTTGTAAACTTAAAACCATGAAAAATATATGAGATTTAGGAAAGATAGATAAAATATAAAATAAAAAAAGTAGATATTCAAATGATATGAAGATCATGGCAGATGAGCTAGAATTTTAATATAAAATTATTTTTATTTAATTATAAATATACTGTAAATATTTATTATAGTAATTGAAGAAATTTAATGAATAATCCAAAAGACCCGTTTAGATATAGATAGTTACCAAGACAAGCCAATAATTATAAAGATAGGATGAGCAAAGGGCTAATAAATTTGATTTGATTTAAGAGTCTTATAATTCCTTAAAACAAGTAATAAAATGGCCAGAACCAACCAAACTGCTAGAAAAAACACTAGAAGCAAAGCCACTTGAAAGAACATTGCTCACAAGCAAGCAAATAAGTCAATGCTGCTACCATCGGTGGTTTCAAGAAGCCACACATATTCAGACCAGTACCGTCGCTCTCAGAGAAAACAGAAGATTCCAAAAGAGCACTGAACTCCTCAACATAAAGCTTATATTCTAAAGACTCGTTAAAGAGATCGCTTATAGCATCTTAGGCATTCCTAGTTGGTCTCTTCGAAGACACCAACCTCTGCTCCACCCACGCCAAGATAGTCACTATCATGCCAAAAGATATGCAACTCTCTAGAAGAATTAGAGGTGAGAGATCTTGAACAACTCTTTCTCCCCAATACGATTGAGTTATAACAGGGTATCTATATTAATTACCTAAATATTCTAAAAACAATACATACTCTCGCACACTCCCTAAGTCTATTTGCTTATATTCTCTATAAAAGATGTCTTTCTAATTGTGATTATCTAAACTATTTTTTATTAATTGCAATGTGAAATTAATGCACTAAAGTTTACTATGAAGTTACTTGATGTCCACAATGAACTGACATTTAAATTTTAAATCAGGCGGTTCTTTTAATGAAATCGAAATCCAACTAGTTTAAAAGATAGCCACACAATTGCTTTTAATTTATGATTCTATTAGAAATTCTCCAATTTACTATAGTCAAATCCAATAATATACAATTTTAGAATTAGACACAATCTTATAAGGTAAATAAAACTAATTGGAGATAAAAGGTATTAAATCTTAAAAATTAATTCAAAACATCATTTTTAGCAGCTAAATTATAAAAATATTGTTAAGAACCGCGCATCTCTACCACAAATGAAGCTGATCCTAAAGGAGGCATTTACTATTATTAATTTAAAATCAAACTATTCGATTAATCGTGTAGTTATGGAATCTATGAAACGAGAGTTGTCGTTGCATTATTTCAGTTTAAGGATAGTGTAAAGAATTATCCATGGTATAAATAGATAAGGGGTCTACGCATTTAAATTTTTGAGTCATTTATTAAATATAGGAAGGAGGTCTTTAGTTTTATAGAGGCGGTTGAAATGATTGAGAAGAGTCGTTTAAGGTGTTGAAATGATTTATATTTAGCGGAGGTCTGTTTTGGATTTGTTAAGTTTAGACATTTCAAATGTTCTTACCAGGTTGGTTGGCAGAATAAAACTATCTCTCTAAAATTAGAATTTATCTTAGTTTTTGCAAAGTCTAGCTCTAATCATTTGCTAAGAAACAGGCTGCCCAATCGCTTAACCACTGACTATATTGTAGTTATTACTCTAATCATATCTGTAAGAGGGATTCACACTCTTATTATACTATTATTGCTGCTACTGTGTTAGCATTTCTTGATACATTAGATCTTCACCATAAATTGACTTTATGCTCTTGATCTAACATTATCTTAATTGTTAAAAAAACACTCAAATTCTGAAGTGGTTATTTTTATGCATCTAAGAATTATTTAAAATCGTTTTGCATGAGTTTCTTCGCTCTCTCACCCCTATTGAAAGATTTTATGTAGATTTATATCATCTTATTTTCGTTAGTTTTTCTCTCTTTAATTTATTACTCAAGCGAATCTTTTCAAGTATTTTCTGGTTGCAGAGTTGCTAGATAGATAAAAGGTTATTATACAAGTTAATTAAAGATTAAAGACTATCTTGGAAAGTTAAATTTTTATCCCTGGATAAGAGTGAGATTTTTAGTAGCTAAATATTCTCTAATTTTATGCGATAATAAGTAATCTGGATATTTTATTATATTAATACCCAGCTCGCTTAAATATAACTTAGGCTTGTTCATTTCGATTTAAGTTACATTTTTCCAAGTCTATTACGTCTTTTAGGAGCCTAAATCATAATTGGAGAAGGAACAATAGTCAAAAGCTACTAATTTTCAAATTAATCATGGTGATTCATATAATCATAATTATTTGACACACGACCTTTGTCTGTCAATACTTCTTTGTGTTAATTCAAAAATCTGTGATAAGTTTCATTTTATTTATGAGTTTCCTTTCTCAATCTTTTTTAATATCTCAGCTATTACACACTTTGATGGTTTATGAAATTTTACTGTAAGGCTAAAGAAGAGGAGTAGTACATATTCCAGCTGGTAGATTTTAAAGTGGGTTGTTATATAACTATTGAATAAAATGAGAATGTGGTTAATTAATAGGCTGCTATTATAAATGGTTAGGCTTGATTAATTTGATACTAGTTTTGTGTAAATTGCTAATCCTAATCTTCCTGCTAATTAAGGATTTTAATATTGATTTGATGCATGCTGATCTAGTATTGATAAGCCTATAACTATAAAGGGCCATGAGGCTGTTAATTCCCACATTGTATCAAGTCAATTAAGTTAAAGTTCGTTTATTAAATCTAATAGGAAAATTTGATAGTCTACAATAACCGCATTGCTAGCCACATACATGATTAGCAGGTATCTAACTATTCTACCCTATAATTTATTTCTACTATTAAACTGGAATTTTTAAGGCTTAATACTGCTGTTTACTTGTCTATTGATAATTTAGTTAAGAATTCGGATTGTTGGTGTTTAAAGCTCCTGTTTGTACATCTCATAAAGATATTTTACTGATCAACAAATAAAATAATATAGCTTACAAAGAAGGCACTTTGATATTTTACTGGTTTCCTATCATGCCTGGAGGCTTGTTGTAAATTACCATGTTTACTGCAATTATTATTATTGCTAAAATAGATAAAAATAGGAAATTGTAGAAATTAATCAAAATTCAAATTTAATTTATTAATTTTAACCAACTTTAGATTTCGTTTGTATTCATTCGAACACTAAATAGCACACATTAGTAGATTGAAGATAAAATCAACTGATTTGCTTGAAAATTAAGTAGAAATCCTAAATTTATCAACTGAATTCTAATTTTTATAACAAGTAGTAGTTTTTACTGTCTAACTTATAAAATGATTAACAGTCATTGAAATCTATGACCAAATTCTCATGATTCAGAGTGGAATAACCATAAATGGTCAATAACTCGTTGCTTGATCAGTGATTTGTCAAATTAGAGACCCTATCGTATTCTCCATGTTTTAAAACCCCCAGCTCAGCAACTTTCAAGTCCTGCTCGACTGTTTGAGCACCAAATTCAGCAGCTTTAGTGGAGGAGGAGACAAAATGACGATTTTAATGAGCGAAAATTAGAGAGGTTTTTGGATTTTTGGTTTGATTAGTTAAAATTAAAACTTAAAAGTGTGATATGTAATAAGGGGGCTTTTAATCAATAAATTTGACGATTCAACTGCTGTTTCTGTATGTATTGTTGACTTCAATAGCTCCTGCACCCCAACTCATCGTCTTTCATATCAATCTCACACAAATCCATGCTTGATGGTGCTGCACCACTTCTTCACACTGAAAGCCCAGAGCTTGTTGACGTCTGTCTTGGTCATTGCCTTCAGAATCTGCGAAACCCGCTTCACCAGGTGGATCCTATGAAAAGTTAGGCCCAAAATACTTACTTGCTGTCTGCTTGCTCCTAGCGGAGGTGCCTCTTGATGTAGGAGAACAACTGCTCGATGGGGTTAAGCCAGGGTGAGTACTCTGCATTGAAAAGGACAGTCACCTTGAACTTCCTAGCAGTCTCCAGCACCTCTGAATACTTGTGAATGACTGCGTTGTCCATGAGCAGCACGAACTTCTTCTGGGCGAGATCCTTGTCTGTGCGCAGCTGGCGCAGGGTGTGATAGAGGAAGTTCTCGAATAGCACAGCATCGAAGGCCCCCTCAATGATTTGGCTAGAGATCAGCTGGTCCTTGGTGATGGCTGCCACAAAGCTCATCGAAAATTGCTATCTCTTAGTGGATTCCTTGGTGATTGAGAGATTTCGAGCCAAGAGCCCATAAGACCCCAACCGCTGGTTGACTTGCTGCTTTGCGATTGCGATGGGAGTATAAGTGAATGATGGTAAGGCCTCAACTGCATCGACTACAGCTTGGGTTGCTTGATTACTCCCCTTAATGGACCTAGGGAACTTAGAATCATCTATAAAAGTGTCAAAATCCATAGAATTTGCTTACCTTCCTGTCGATTCTCTGTGATTTCGCTGATGCTTTGAGGCCTGCTGGACAGCTGCAAGCATCGGGGAGTGATGCATGCCATGTTTCCATTGCCATTCGCGCTCAATACCTCGCTGCCCTTGCGTTGAGTTGATTATAGTCTGAGACTGACCAGGTTCTGGACCAATGGAGTGAGAACAGAAGCAGATTTGAGAGGGGTTTATGGTTAGCTGCTGGATTTCTTGGAGGAGCTCTATATTCTGATCGCGCTGAAGCGCTTCTACAGGGATGTCTATTGAGCACTGCCCTATGGAGCTTCTAGGATAGGTGACAGCTGAGT
>ARYC01010715.1:0-11888 GCA_000711775.1 Oxytricha trifallax
GAACACCTCGAAAAAGACGATTTAAAGTTTTGAAGTGCGCCAACATAAATATAATTAATTTATTTATGAATGAATAAAAGATGCATCAAGACAAAGTACCTCAAGAAAGTAAGCTATGTTACTCAAATCTCTCCGAAACCTACTTCATCGTGCTCCTCAGTCATTGACTAATACGATCCATATACTTTCGCATACTTTTAAATTCCTTTATGGGCTCTAGATGCTGAAACAAGGCAATTTAATCTTAAAAAAGCATAGTAAAACACCGACACTGATTCTTCGAGTCTACTTTAATGGGCAGATTTATTCAATCTGATTTCGAATTCACGTATAATTTTAAGCATCTTTTTTCAGAAACATCTTCAATTTATTTTTCACGATTATTTAAATTATATATTAATTCGATGTTTTTGACTGTAAACAGTGTATTTTCTTATTGAGTAGTTAATATATGCTCATATTTGGATCTTTTAACCTTCTTTAAAATAACGCATTTTTATTTACTTCTTCCTTCATCACCCACCCATTCAACTGTAGATCATACTTTTCTAATAACCAAAAATCTTCTTTTTGTATATTCTTCAATAGTTGAGCAGGGACAGATACCTTTATCAATGCATTTACTTGACATATGGTGAGGCTTAGACATATCAAAGAATAGCTTTTTTTAAAAATTTTAATGAACTTCTGGCAATGCTTTTTCGCGAACCATGAAATATTTATCAGTTCAGACTTCGATTTACCCTGGAATCCCATGATAAAGATGCTTAGTATCCGGGACAGTGACGAAAGTGGGTTCTCATTTTCCCTACGAGGACTCTAGAATACGAAAACAGCAATTCGAGTCTCATCAAATCACCCTGTTCCTCGTTCGTGGTGATGCCTTGTCCCAATCGACCTATTAAATTTCGGTAAAATTATTGATATGATAATTTAAATACTTTGGTGAAAATAGTCAAAATGTTTCTATTTGAGCATTTTTAGAGATTTTTTTAATTCATGAGAAATTCATTATTTTATTTTCAGGTCGGGTCGGTTCGTTTAATTTTGGTTAATCTTCTTTTCTTCATAAAGAGTTTAATGCACCTCATCCTGTGTAGAAAGCTTCAGATCTTAGTTTTGAATAATCTAAATAATTAAATAATTAACATAAATTTCAGTTTTTGAAACAAGTTATAAAGAGAATTATTTTAAATATGATTTTGATTTTTATAAAAATGTTTATTTTTTCAATTTTTTTTAATTAATTACTACTTTTTTTAAATATATTTTATTTCTTTTATAATTATTGCATTAAAAATAATTAATTAAAAATACTCTATAAAATAGCCTATAAGTGGTAGAGTGCCCCGAAATATAAATAAAACAATTTATATTAAGAGAGATGTAAAATCTTCTTGATTATTCCATTTTAGATAATTGGATCTTAAAATAGTTGATTCGAAAAACTTGTCGCAACTCTGACAAATTGATTAGTCTAAATATGTTTAAACAGGCTCTTTTTGAATAAAGATTATTTAATAATAAAAATTACTTCTACAATTTTTTATTTTTTAATTTCTTTATTATCTTTAATTCAATACTACTTTTCTTTTTTGTTTAGAAACATTTATTTCTTCAGTCTCATTTTAAGCAACTTATTTACTTGAACATTTTCTTTTTAATTAATACTTAAAAACAAATAAATTGACAAATAGAATACAAGTCAATATGATGTTAGTTTTCTTATTAAATTACTATGATATAATTAAAAATATATGTCTCTCTTTATTATAGAGTATATTTTAGATAAATTTTTATAAAGACTTATATTTTATGAAAAAATTGAATCAATTTGCTGGCTACTGTTGCCCTTTTGATTAATCACTATTCTTTCTTTGATATAGTAACCACAATACTTTCATTAATAAGCCATTTAACATTTATTTATAAATATTGTTTAATTGCAATCAATTACCAAGTATAGATTTGATGAAATTTCTACCGAAATACATTAAATAATCAAAACAATCTTTATTTATATAAAGTTTATACAACTCCCATAGTAATAAACAATACTTTTAAAAAGATTTGGAATATTAGGTCTCTAGCAATAAGATATAGTATTTATTTCATTCTTTGAGATATCTTGAAACTCTAAGTTTCAGTGTGCTTTTATAACAGTCATCGAAGCCTATCTTGATTATTAAGTTAGTTGTTTTTCATTTTTGATTTTAAATGTTATTAGCATTACAAACAAAATCCTAGGAGAAAATCTGAACTATTGCACGGCAGAGAAATATCTTGATTCCCTTTTAATATTAGAAGAGATAAAATATCCAGTAATAAGTTTCTCAAGAGCTAAGATAAGCGCGAACATATTAGTATCGAAGTTCACTTTATGCCTTTTACACAGATTTCATTCACATTTCATTTTGTTGTATTCTATGCTTAAGGTGATGTTTTAATTTTTGCATGCAGATGCTATTTTCTAGTTTCATTAGCAAATTCGTTTATAGTTGAGTTTTCAATCTTCCTCAATACAAATATATAGGCTTGGCTATTTCCTAATTGCATGATAAAACTTCCAACAGGAGAATTATCATTTTCCATTAGAAAGGCTAAGAATTCTTAAAGCGACCCATTATTGATATTCAAGATTTGCTGGTAACTTAATATATGGAACTCCCATCTATTATGTCATCTTTAAGTATCATTATGATATATTGGTATCATATTCTAAAAACTATAATGTTATATATTTTTATTTGAGTTATGCTTAGCCCTAAGCGAGTACAGGACTTCGTATAATGACTACACTTTATATGATAGGTTATAATATGCGGTAATTATTCAAAAATGTAGCAATAAATGATTGATCTTATATTTCACAATACAATGAGAACTAAAACGATCTATTTTAGATATTAATAGCTTTCATTATTATTGCCACAAAAATAATTATCTATTAATATTCATAATATTCCTGTGTTATTATTTATCAAAAGTGAGATTTGTAGTATTAATAATCAGTAAGAGTCCACGTTAAATGCATTTTATATTCATGTTTCAAGCAGACTCCTCCCCTATTCTGATAGTTGTAGTCTACTTGTGTTCAAGCAATTGTGATGAAACCTTATCAGTGGGAATGACCTCACAAACCACTTTAAGTAAAACTCAAATTCTCAGAAGGTTTAGTCACCACTGGCTCCATCAATAGCTACTTAGACTATAATATAGCATAGATAATATATGATATGGTAAATTATACAGTAATTGAATTTATTCGCTGATTGATGGAGGAAAAATTAAATAATAAGATACTAAGAGTTGAATAGATTGGTGATTATTTATTATATTTAATGATAGATTAAGATATAAAAATTTTTATAATTGAATAAGGTGACTAGAAATAACAATTAATTATCAATTCAATCCATAAAAAGCTACACTTTTACAAATATGATGTATTTAATATTTTTTTATTAAAGATATAAATATATTTAATACTAAATAGGAATACATTATATAATATTACATTAATGAATTCTTTATTGAAATAGAATTTCAAATCAATTTGATTTATTGATATTTATCTTTACTTTTTATTAATCTAATTTGCAAAGTTATTAAGAATCTAACCTATTAAGATAACTTAATGAAAACATCCCATTCAGCAATCATACTTGCAAGTACCATTCAACCCTTGTTAATTATATTATTCAAATTTTTCGGTATAATTTCTTTTTAAAAATATAAAATGTTTCATAATATATTTAAACTTGGTGTGTAACTAATACTTACCATATTGAATCGGTTTCGTTGAATAATAAATTATAAGGAGTTTTCTTATTAGCTAACTGAATGTCCGAGATTTCACCATTGCTACTTCAATGTGATCTTTGCCACCTGGACTCTCTATTCCGAGTATTAAACGCAGAAGAAGCTCAATGAGCTACATTTAGAGGAATTGCTCTGCTGAAATTAATACAATAATTCCATTTTGTTATATTTTGTCTTTTTGTTAATTATGAATAAACTAGATTATTATTACACGATTATTGTTTTTATAATTATTTATTTATATATATACATATATATATTTTTTCAATTTTTAATTAGTCTCTTTAATTGAGATCTATGAAGTGTCGCTTATTCTTTATATTTTATCTTTCATTTTGATTATTTGAGGCTTTATCAGCTGCTTTATAATATATTTTATGTTTTAAATTGTACTAACAAAAATAATAGGTATCTTTAATTATTTACTACATTATATGAGTATTTCTATTGAGTTCATAATCAATGATTGGTTTATTGTCATCATCGCTTACAGGTACACAACTAGGAATTAAGTTAGTGCTACCATTATTATGATCTCTTACAATTTATTTAGATCTTTAATATCCGAATTTATATCTCGATTTGTTCATCAAAGCATGTTATATAAGATCATTTCAAGATGAGTATTGCTTCAATTTATAAAAGATTGTCCGAAGATAAATTACATGCATATACTAAATTATATAGAACCATAAATTTAACAAATATATAAACATATAAAAAATATGTATTTAATTACATGAAAACATATTTATAATTCAATTTAATTATAAAAGCAACAGAATAGCTTGTACGGAAGTCAAACCCAAGCAAAAAGATAAATGATCTAAAAACCAGACGACTCAATTTGATAAACATGTAGGATGGATCGGAGTGTATACTTGGAGACCAGATGAAGAAATCATAGGCCTGTCGGAAGTAACTTGCCAGGGAATCGACAAAATAATCTACATAAAAAAGGGATGGACTCCAACAACATCTAAATTTATCACCATAGCCTGTTGCCCAAGCGCAAGGACCAAATTGGATAAGGCACTACTAAAGGAAAGCAGCGAGGAGTAGAGGTGTAAGAGAAAGATATCTATGGTGAGGGAGACAACACGAAGACTGGAAGGAAATCAATCAGGATTGGAGGCATTTTGACTGAATCCCGGTAAATCACATTTCAGAGGAGACCTTTGAGGTTACAGCAAACCAGATTGACGGGATTCCTAATATTATCACTATTGGTCGTAGACGACAGAGGCATTCTTTCATTAGAAAAAATCATTTAGACTGCAAACTTGAAATTAGACAATTGCAGGTTCTGGAAGGACTCGGAGGCATCAGTAGGAGTAATTATCCCCATTTGCTGCAAAGGGATTCTAAAGAATTGTAAAAACTGGGTTATCGTGTAGGCTGAGAGGGAAACTAAACTTTGGAGATATACGGCACTAGAAGAGCACTATGGAGTTTTGTGTTAATTCAAAAACACATAGAAAAGATAAATGAGCTTATCACAGGTACAGCGGGTAATGACCTCAAGGTAGACAAACTTTAAAGCATAGTCAATACAAACTAAGTGGCAGACCCAGATGATTGTGGGGTGATGGTAATCTTAATAACTAACCACCTAGCGTTAGAACTACCAGGAGAACTAATATTTCAAATATTTGCGAAAGAGTAAATAATTTTGCAAAGATACTATATTTTGTTCAACATGGAAGTGGGTTTTATGAAGATGGAGATCGGTAGATAAGGAATTGCTCTAAGTGAGGATCAAATTGCAAAAGCCACATAATATAGAAACGATGTAATATGGTAGCTGCTAACCAAGAATAGACAGCAGGAACCTATGTATCCAACTCCTAAAGCGATTAATAGGATTCCATTATTAAGTGAGAGAACCTAAGAGGTTAAATAGAGCAAGAATTCATAACAAGCAAGTTCAAATTCAGCGAACTAATCGAGGAAGTTCCAGAAGTGGAGGAAATCCTCTTCCCCAGTAAGATAAAACACTAAGTAGAAAGCAGAGAGGAGAATTCAGTAGGGGAATCACTGATGATGCTGAGAAGGTCAAAGTAGAGGAAGCCAAGGAACTGAAAAAGCATTAGACAACGAAGAGGAGTTTATTGGACACCAACAGTAAGTGAAAGAAGCAAACATTGAAGAGTGAATAGCGGAGAACCGCAGCTTACTGCATGTTATTAATATCTTAATTTACAGAATTATACTTTTGGTATTTCATCACAATTCGTTTCTTTTTTGTATTTTAATTTAACTTTAAGTATTTTACTGCTACTGCAACAGAATAGCTTGGTTTAATTGTTGGAAAATAAAAGATTACTATCATATTATTAGGTTAATAATTAATTGAAAGGAATTAAATGCTTTATTATTTTGAGTATACAACTAAAATAAATATAATTTGATAAGTATTGATTGATAATCTGCTTTTAAATAATATAATAAATTGGTTTACCTATAGTTAGGGATATTTTACGACAATCATTAGAGATATGGATATGAAAATTTTATAAAAATTAAATATAAACAATATAATTCTACCTCATGCTTTCAAATTGATTTTTAGATTCCATTAATAGAGTGATTGTTATAAGCTAGTTATATAAAAGTTAATAAAATATTCAAGTTTAATGGGAACTCGAGTTAGCATCGCCATTAGCGTTATTGAAATAATCTTTTATTTAATATTTTATTATTTTAATTACATTATCTGTTGATATTGCTGCCCTTCTGACCTTCTATTAATTAATTTTATATAAATTAGTCTAATTACCTGAATCTTATCACTGTAAATGAGATTAATTACCCTATACAGAGGTCAAATTCCTCCCAATTTTTTATGAAAACAAAAGCTCTATAAACCAATTAGTACCAAAGTATGATTTAGTTGAAGCTAAAATAGATTATTATAGATCAATAGTTTTTCTTAAATATATTATGGAAAATCTGGTTTAAAAACAAATGTTTTAGTGGGATTTGATAATTAAAAAATAATTATCTACAGTTACTCAAATTTATAAACAAAACAGTATAAATATAGATGAATTCTCTGAGATTTCAAACAATTTCTAGCATAAATTATAATAATAATTCATATTTTATTCACATCGAGAGTTCAAAGCATTCCGTATAATATTACTTTAAATATTTATAAATGTAATTAAATGCTTTTATTACCATTTATAAATCAATGGAGGATTTATTTCTTTTTATTTTTCATTTAAATAGTTCCCATTCGTTTCTTATCTGTTCAAAAATAAATTCTTCCTGAATCTGTTTAATGATACATCAATTGCAAGACAATTCATTCTAAATTGAAGATATTTTCTTATCCTAAATCATAATTATAAGTTCATCTAAGAACTCTTGATATCCTCATTTGATTTTAAGTTATTCATAATTCACTTATGCATGTCTTTTATGTCTTAATTGAATTTATACATTACCTCGCAATTATAATAAAATTTAAATATTTCGATAGACAAAAAAGGGAAATTCAGTTTTTACACATCTATTAAGCTTACCTATCTGTGATCCTTGGTAGTAGACGTGATAAGAAATAGTTTTAAATTATATCAATTTCATTATTAATTTTATAGTGTAGATTCAGGCTGATCGTTTAATTTACCTTCGAATGTATCAATAAAACAATCCTCAACATCGTCATCATCATTTGTTATCATTACACTCTTAAGGATGGAGAACATCTATAAAGCAGTTCATCCTAATGTAGATATGGTTGCTATAATTGTAAGTTTGGGATAACAACTAGTTGTTTATTGCTGATGAAATGCAAACATAACTATGTTTCTCTTAATGAACCCAAAACAGAATTTTTAATTATCATAAACAGGGCATTTCTTAATTGTGTATTAATAAAGTTGACCATTTTAGGAGTTGAAAAAACTCAAAGATTATAGGCAAATTTCACTCAAACCAAGTCATTAGTTTCGTGATAGCTAACATAAAATTGTAAACTCCTGTATTCCTTTGATTTAAAAGTAAAGAATTTAAGAATGCATGAATCACTCAAAGTAGAAACTAATTAATTTTAATAGATAGAATTATAAAATAATAACAATGCCTACTTATATATTGACTCAATATTATGAGGATATGTGAATTAACCAATATAACTAGAGATATTAATAGAAACAATTTTATAATACAAATATCTTAATGATTTGAATCAATCACAATTACAACAACTTTTCGTTATAATATAAGCATTTATTATTAATAATATTAAGGTTATCATTGTTAAATATAGACTTCCTCACAGATGATATGAATTACTACTGGTTTTTACCAGAGTAAAATTATCGTTTATGAGCTATTATAAGATTTTTAAAAGTTAAATGATGGGATAATTGTTATAAATATCCACATTGATATCTAGAATCTCAGAAGATATAAAGTAAAAGGTATAATTAGACATTTCTTACACTACTTTTGTTTGTTCATTATATCTATTTAATTGGTTGGTTCTTTGACATACTCTGCTTATATCCATTCACTTATCCAAGCTGCCAAGATCTGTGAGCCATCATTGACTTCTCCACATCTTAGTTCATATCAACTTTCTGATCTAAGGTTGTAGCATATTTAGACTATTTGCAATATATTTTGATATTATTTTTTAAGGCTTTTTCATTTACATGAATAGTTTCAGGAATTAAGTTACTATTATCTCTAACTATATTCTCTCTAATCTTCTTTATTTATGTGTTTTTAATCTCATTGTCAACTAAACAAATACATTAACTCAAGTTATCTAATTGATAGATCATTACAACTCACTAGTGTTATGCCCTCCCCCAACGAACTCTTGGATATTCAATTTATATTTGTTTAGCTAAGCATTACACTACCAATTTGAGCTTTTGGCCAGGAGCAAGTGTGCATCCATTACTCAATTATTTATAAGTTTTAGTTTAATCTAGTAGAAGTCAAGATCAAAGACTTTAAATATAAGCTGTGTAAATAAGAAATGAATTGTCATTTGCATGATCGTATGACAATATTATATATTTGTATTTCAAAGGGTTATAGATGTAGAGCTATGTTCAGAGGATTTTAGAAGTTGAGTTAAGATGAGTTGTGATTTGCAGGTAAAAAGACATATTTCATAGTTTAATTAAAACTATTAACACAATTAATTATTTAAAAATGTTAGTTTTGTATCATTAAAATAAAGAACTCAACAATCAATTGTGTTATAATTATTATAAATTTTCCTCTTATTTAATAGTATTTGAGAGTAATAGTTTTTCATCAAGCAAATTTAACTTATTAATATGTTTTTCAGTTAATTTGATATTGATCCTTACTTTGTTGCATTCTAGAGTGTATAATAGTTATTGACGTTTGAGAAGAGGAAATTAGGTTGCGTGTTTTTAGCCATATTGCTCTTCTTATGTTGTTTCAAATTCATTGAGGTGTTTATAGTGGAGTAATTGCTAGTAAAATCTTTTGGCTCATATGTTTTATTATTTAAATATATAGTGTGTTCAGTGTAAAGTATACTTCATATATTTATTTTATAATATGTTCACTTATAAGGGAGAATTAAGATCTAAATGTAGTAGCTCAATCACTTAACAATTCTTGATTGATAGAGTTCCTAAATGTGACTTTGAGACTATTTCCAGGGACTGCGTGCCATATATATATATAAACTCATCAGCACACATTTCTTCTTGTAATAATTCATTTAAAGTATATATTCATTTTAAATCGTAACTATCACTATATAACGTATTCATTTATTTAATAGTTGTTTATGTGAGAACTAGTTGAAATAGTCTTTGATGTTTTTATCTAAATTACCACTCCTAAGAAGTCTTCTGAACAATATCGACCTACTCGTGATGATGTAAATGGTATATTTATCCCTTTATATAGTGTAGAGTTGTTTTCAAGTTTGAATTCAGCTAGATATTGTAAATTATAGCTTAAATAAATGCTAGCAACAATTAATCATTTTAATAGATTAATTTAATTATGTTTTTCAAGATATTCATTTTTATATTTACATGTAAATTGTCAATCAAGCAGAGCTCCGGAGAGAGTCATCCTTCAAGATCCATTTCAACATCAACTCAAAAGAATAGCATTCTACTCTGATAAATTTTATGTCGTTTATCTGTCTGTAATGGCACTTGACAATTACTATTTGAACTTATAATACATTGTAATTATCTATCTGTTTGTTTCAATTTTTATTATCTCTTTTAAACTCATAATATTTATAAATACTCAAAGTAAGAATAGTTATGATTGAGTAAAAGTTAGATTCTAAATTAGAAACATCGCTTTGTGGCTTGCAGATAAGCATCTTGGATAGTTTCAGAAGGACAGCATCCTGCTTTGAGACAACTCTCCCCCAATCTAATTCTTCCCTTTTGGCCAAATAACCGTCCTCAAATACTCAAAGAATTCTTTTAATAAACTATTTTAGTAGCCAAATACTCCTGCAAGTTACTCTAATAAGTGGAATGTTTTCAATAACAATTACTAATCTTAATGCTTTATAATAATAAGTAGTTATATACATATTTAGATATTAAATTGTGTAAATAATTAGTTAAGATCTACTATTTTACCTTTTTAATCTATAAATTTATTATTCTTAAAGTTTTCTCAGATTTGATTATGACATTTCCGTGAAACCGATCTTGTCTAGTTACCTTGTTAAAGTTGCAATTGCCAATGATTGAATCCAAATGAGTACCAACTCTTTTGTTTCCATTCCTAGTGTGTTTAAAACACTTATTGTGCTACTCTAGTGTTTTCTAATTCAAATACTTTCACATCTTATTTTAATATATTTGTAGTAATCCTTTCTTTTACATTAATTAAAGTTTTATTAATAATATATATCGCAATCAATTTAAGTCATTATGGTAAGGTTCCATATTCCTGATATCATCCTTCCTATTTTTCTTGTTATCAAAGATATTCACACCGCTGAATGTCTGATTTATCTTTAAGTTCTCATTCTAGTAGTTATTGATGCCAATTCTTCCACTTGTTTTTCTTATCTGCCTCAAAAACAGCTTAATATGGGTCTGTTAAGATTGGAGTAATGTCAATTTACTTTATGCTGTAGATGAAATCCAACCATACTAATTTATCCCAAATATATAACTTTGATATATCTGATAATCTGAAATTATCTTCTTGATGTCTTCTTATTCAGTTAAATCGGTCTGCTACCCATTAATAGAAAAAAATAAACTCCCCGACATAGATTCACCAACATTTGTGAGTATCAAGTCCAAAAGGCTTTCTTTCTTGTGTGTCCCCACTCCTTCAAGAATGATATCTAAGAGTCAATGCCCAGTTCTTTGTCATAGCGATTAAAGTTAACCATTTGTTACATTATTTCGCTTAAAGTGAATATGTTTAGAAGTCTCATCATGACAATTAGACTGATTTGAAGTAGATATTTCGTTATTCAAGTATTCGTGGAAATAAATGGATACAGTTAACTGGTAAAATAAGTAACAATCCACAAAAATGAATTAATTAATAAGGTTTTATACATGCTGTTTTATTCATAAAAAAGATTGTAACAATAATTAGAGAAATAAATATCTCAAAATCAATATCAACCAAAATACTTATGTCTATAGGTCAAATTATATACACAAGTATCTAATTTATATTGATTAAAAATTAAGAGTCAAGATACGACTATATTAATTGAAAACTATATAATAAATGGTATATAATAGAAAAGCATAATATGGAATATAATATTTATTAATCAATTAATGAACTTTCAATCATTAAAAATTAAATTTAAAAAAAGTCTTTCGTAATAAATAAAAAAATTAGATTAACAATATACATTGTCAACATTTAATTATTTCTTTATAAATACTTGTTATATATATTTATTTAAAAATGAATCAATTGATAATTGTTTAATAGACCCAAGAAATATCTGTTAAGGAAATAGTGAGTTTTGATTAAAGGAGTTCATCTTTTGTAAACTTTAGTCGAATCTTTGATACTGGAAAATGATTGTCTCAGATTGTAAGTGCTTCATGTCA
>ARYC01010716.1:0-20321 GCA_000711775.1 Oxytricha trifallax
TCGAATCCTAACCAGCGAAGGCTGCACATTACACCCATTCGGGTACTCTCCTCAACAATGGGTAGGTGCCACCATCAACGATGGGTATACTGGGTGGGTAAATCATTAGACTGCCCTTGGAGAATGTTTAATGAGCAGTACCATCCTTAGTCGATATTGAGAGTTTGGCAACTGACGACCAGCTATGTTATAGCCTCGAACAGTTCCCTCGAATGATTAGAAAGCCATCTTAGTCTTCAACATAAGGAAACCCCAATGTAATGCCCAAGAACCTGCAGATCAAGTATCGTGATGAGCTTTTGGCAGGGTCTTCAAGACTTCATGAGAGAGCAGAATGGGAGTATTGATTTTCTCAATCGAAATCATTCAAACTATATAGTAATGAATGGATCATCAAAGAATCCATACCTTAAACGCAGAGATGCGAAGATGCCATTGAAAAAGATCTCTGTAGTATAAAATTACAAGGTGGAAGGCATGAAGCCCAAGGACATTGCTCTTAAGATGGATGTGGATCGAAGTTTTGTTTACAAAGCCGTTGAAAAGTTCAAGTTAGAGGTAGAGCACAGAGTGCTCAATCCTAAGCCAAAGCTGAAGAATGGGAGGAAGAATACGCGAAGCAGCCTGCTGTTACTTAAGGCGATTGCCATCGTGGTCTAACAGTAGGGCATCTATAAGATTACTGGCTGGTGTCTTCATCATAGCCTGCTTGAAATGCAGTGTAAGGAACAGGAATTTAAAAACCTCGCAGTGCCTTGCGTTGCTACTCTCTTGAAAGTACTGAAGGATAGTTTCCATTTGAGATTCGGCAAGGCCCAGAACGCCAACGCTAAGAATAGGGATCCATCATTCAACGATAAGAGGCTGTGTCAAGACTGCTTGCTCAGCTATTCCTGGAAGATGCTGTAATTATATCAGTTGATGTATCAAACTTCAATAGCGATTACATGCCTACAAAATAATGGAGTTTCAATTCAATTGCTCTTCACTAGGAAAATTGTGTAATCGACTCCTCCCTGACACCTGCAATTGGTAAGACCGAGGTCCTCGTCACCGACGATGTCTTTGAGTATAGTGAAATGCTATCTGGCTTCCCCAACAGAAACCAGCTATGTCTAATATCACTGGGGTTAAGTAGCAGGATCAAATGAATGGATCAAACATTGCCATTTTGTAAAGCCCATTTGCAACTCAAGATGAAAATAACCTGAAACCTAAAAATCTGAGATTCCAAGCAACTCCGGGAACCAGTAGGTAAGTATTTCTATCTTTGCTTAACTGATTGAGTACAGTGTCGTCAGCAGATCAAGAGTGGTTTGTCAAGATGGGTAAGGATTTTATCCAAGTTAAGAGGGCCATGTAAGAAATACTGAACGAATAATGTCTGGATCTGGATTGTTCCATCGAAGATTCCAAGGCCAAACTCGAAATCGATATTTCCTAAGTTACGGAGGAAATCTTCTACCTAAGCATAGCATATCTTTGATAGTAGGGAAAAGAGCATTGCTGCCACCCCTATCAAGTGCAGCGATATATATAGGAATACTCAGCTGTCACCTATCTTGGAAGCCCCAGAGGGCAGTGTTTAATACACATCCCTGCAGAAGCACTTCAACGCGTTCAGAATATGGAGCTCTTCCAAGAAGCCTGTTAGTCAACCATAAACCCCTCTGAAATCGGCTTCCACTCTTACTCCATTAGTTCAGAACCTAGCCAACCTCAGGCTGCAATCAAGTAAGCGTAAGGGTAGTGAGATGATCAATGTAACAACCCATGAAAACTAGATAGGTATTACACCTAGACGCTTGCAGCTGTCAAGCAGGGCAGAGAGCAGCAGTATAGTCACAGTGAAGGAATAGGAAGGTAAGCTTTAGCTTCATGGTTTTATACTACTTTAGTTTATACCAAGCTAAGTATACCCAACTAGAGAAACGACTAAGCACCCATAGCAGATTCTGGTAAAATCGATGCATAACCATCATTACATTATACTCCCATTGCAGTTGTCAGACAGCAAGTCAGCTAGAGGTTGGGGACTTATGGCATTATGGCTAGAAATCTTCTATAACCAAGGAAAAAACTAAGAGGCAGCAGTTCTCGATGAGTTTCATAGCAGCAATCACTAAGGACCAGCTGATCTCTAGCCAAATAATTGAGGGGCCTTCGATGCCGTGCTGTTCGAGAACTTCCTCTATCACACCCTGCGCCAGCTGCGCACAGACAAGGATCTCGCCCATAAAAAAATCGTGCTCCTCATAGACAACGCAGTCATTCACAAGTATTCAGAGGTACTGGAGACTGCTAGGAAGTTCAAGGTCACTGTCCTCTTCAATGCAGAGTACTCACCCTGGCTTAACCCCATCGAGCAGTTGTTCTCCTACATCAAGAGGCACCTCCGATAAGAGCAAGCAGACAGCAAGTAAGTATTTTGGGCCTAACTTTTCATAAGATCCACCTGGTGAAGAGGCTTTCGCAGATTCTGAAGGCAATGACCAAGACAGACGTCAACAAGCTCTGGGCTTTCAGCGTGAAGCAGTGGTGCAGCACCATCAAGCATGGATTTGTGTGAAATTGGGCTGAAATGCGATGAGTTGAAGTGCAGGGGCTATAGAAGACACCAATACATACAGAAACAGCACTTGAATCCTCAAATTTATTGATTAAAAGCCCCCTTATTACATATCACACTTTTAAGTTTTAATTTTAACTAATCAAAAATCCAAAAACCTCTCTCATTTTCGCTCATTAAAATCACCATTTTGGCTCCTCCTCCAATAAAACGACCAAATTTGGTGCTCAAACAGTCGAGCAGGACTTGAAAGTTGCTGAACTGGGGATTTTAAAACATGGAGAATACGATAAGGTCCCAAATTACACAAAACACTCATCAAGCAACGAGATATTGAACATTTATAATGATTCCACTCTAAATCATAAGAATTTGGAAATAGATTTCAATGATTGGCAATCATTTTAAAAGTTGGACATTAAAAATGACTATTGGTTACTAAACTAGTGAATCAGAGTCAAAAATGGCAATTTGAACTTTAAAATCAATGATTTGAGTAAAAATTCGAAAAATTATTCAATCATGTTGTATAAGTGTTCCAATACACGAAAAGTAAAGTTGGTTAAAATTAATATAATAATTTAGATTTTTGATTAATTTCTCATATTTCCTATTTTTATCTATTTTAGCAATAATTAATCATGAATTTAACAATCATCTCAATACAATTGATTTTACTCTTTTATGTAACTTATCAATTGATGAGTTTTTAATATTATTTATCTAGTTAAGCTTAATCGTTATCTATCTTTACTTTGAATTCCACAAATTTAAATCTTTTTTTAATAATTTTATAATTATCATGCACAAATTTAGCATCATATTTATCAATTTCTTACTTTAAAGCATACTTAAAGGAAGTAAAATCATTATTAGTTTCAATAATTTAAGAGTTTAAAAGCTAAATGAATATTAAATGTAGGAATACATTTGAAATTGGGAAATCTACTTAAATTAAATTAATAATTTAATAAGTTATTGGCAGTTAAAGTTGGCCTATTCAAAAGATCCTGGGTTTATTAAATAGAGAATTTAAAATTAACTTTACTTTTATTACAGTTCTATTTTGTCGCATCCCTGAAGAGTGAAATCTATACTTTTTATGTGAGAGTATAATTTATTGAATTTGCAGTGTTTGATTTAATTGGAGTTTTCTCGCTTCAGGGATGCGACAAAATAGAACTGCAATAATAAAGTTAAGATAATTTTAAATTCACTATCGAATAAGCTCAGGATCTTTAAATTGGGCTACTTTAACTGCCAATAACTTAATAATTTATTAATATTAATTTAAGTAAATTTCCCAATTTCAATTTTATTCCCACAATAATTATATTACAATAAATATGCTGTAGTTATTTAGAATAATTATCAGTTAAGTTTTGTACAAGTTCCTACAATTTTTTAGTTCTTAAATTGCTAGCTTCAAAATCTCTTCCCAATTCATCAAGTCTTTGAGATAAGTTTTCATTAAAAATTAAATTGTTAAGTTTGTTTCTATATCACTCTAAAGTTTATTATAATAACTTAAATTAAATAAAAATTTATCAATTTTATCATCTGATTTAACTTAATTAGTTCTATTATAAGTAAATAATATAAAAATATATTTTACAGTTTTTAATTTGCAACCCACTTTTTTAATATTAAATTCATTAATTTTATCTTAAAATTAATGGGAAATAATTTATTTCATTATTTTTAAACTATGAATTAATATAATAATAATTGAATCATTAACTAATCTTTAATTATTTTCAATAGCATTAAGTGTTTAATTGAATTCTTCTCTTAATTAAATCTATGAATCATTAATCAACAGCTAAATATCTTCAATTGTTAAATAATTCTGAGCTTTTACTTCTTCTGCTATATCTGATCCGCGAGAGCAATATATATCATGCGTGACATTTTAAGCACCATTCAAATAATATGCCAAGTCAATTTAAATAATTTAATTTAATATTTTATTTGTTGGCACTCTTCATCACTTACAATATTTCCAAGTAATATATAATTAATAATAGTACTCTTTGTATCTTAGCAAGCAGCATTTTTAATTCAGATGCTTTTAGTGAACATTTATTTAAGCTCTGATTTTCTAACTGTGACTTAATGTTATAAAATATTTAGATTTTTTTGTTCTCACTTGAGTAGTCATCATACAATCTATGAACATTAATAATTTAATTATTTTTGACATTAGCTGCAAAAGTCTAGAATTTTGACTTTTTAAGATCAATAAGACTATGGTCTTTATGTGTAATTAAATAAATTAATGAATTAGTACTATTTATACAGCGCGGACATACAGGTATAGAGCAGAGTGTACAGTATAAAGTTGCTTTATGTTTACTATGGTCATCACAGAAGACAGTTAAATCGTCAAAGGAAAGCAAATTTGTCAAGATGCTTTTGTTCTCTTTTTCAGCTAAATTATCTGGCATAGTATAAAATAAAATATTAATTAAATATTCTATTTGAGTACTGACTCCATGTAAGGGTAAAGGGCAAAGAATCTCTCTGCTTGGGATATCTTTTATTTCTTTATGAACACAATCCAAACAGTATATGCAACCACATTCTTAAAAATTAATAAATACATTTAATTCTAAAAGGATAGGCCTTCTAATTTAAGTATTAAAAAAATAATATTTGTAATTTTCAAATCAAAATGGTTTTTGCACTCACTGCAAAGTTCTGACATCTTAATCAGTTTATTATTAAATATATTAAGGATTATTGTCCAATATTAATATTAAATTGGATTTTCATTGCAACTTTTAATTTATTTCGACAAATCAATAAAATTAAATGATGCTACAATTTAAAATCCTTTAGTTAATGTAAGTTTTATTCTTCTTATTTAAATACATGAATGTTGAAATTAAATATTGCAAGATTAAATATAACAGATAAGCAATTTTTGATAATTCTAATAAACAAACTAATTAAAAATAGAAATTGATGTTCCTGATATAATTATTTTATTAAATTTACAATTATTATAATTACCATCTATTTTTTTAAATTTTGATATAATCAAAATATCTATAACTGTAATAATTTGAATAGTAACCTAATAATAAATGTATAAAACAAATAATTAAAGTGTAAATTACATTTTATAAACAAAAATATTTAAAAATCAATTGAAAATGTATTTGTAAAATATAATATTTATTTTAAATATTAAGTAGCAAATATATTTTTATGAAATATAATTTTATAAATTTTTACCTAATTAATACTAAATAAATTGATTGGAAATAAATATCTTACTTTATATTTAACACGCAATTTAAAATTTTCATAGATTTCATTTAAAATGGACATGAAATGCCCAGATACTCTATATAGACTAAAAAATTTATATTTTTAGTAAGTTTATATTATTTAATCAATAAGAGATCCATTTATTTTCATGTCCACATTCTATTATATTGAAAAATTACTTGTATTCATTTTAAGAGATTTCTATTTGATATCTATAAAAAAAGGTAAAGTTTTTTATTTTAATAGAATTTATTTAGGTTTTCCAGTTCAAAGAAATAACTTGATCGTGAATGTCTATCTTAATAAAAACTTTAAGAGTTTAATTCTGTGTATTTACAGTGAGATTATTTTGAAATTAATTAAAGGTAAATTAATGACAATATCTTCGAAAATTACATGATTCGTTTTATTAGAAAGGAATGCATATTAAGATAACTAAAAGCCAGTTGACAATTGCATTAGAAAACAGAAAAGTAAGACCCCAAAAGGTGAAAGTAAATGTAAATAATTAGAAATATGCTTATTTATAAAACAATTAAGTATTAGAAATTCAGTCTTTAATTGGTTTAAGAGATTAAATGCGTGCTAGATGATTTAGAATGGTAGTAAAAATAATGATATAATCTTCTGCAGTATTATAAGAAGAGATTCAATTGTCAATTTCATAGGACATATATTAGTGATATCTGGCATATCTTAGTTCTGGTTTAGGGCTAAATAAATTTTTGAGTTGGAGATCCATATAATAAGAGTGGGATGCATTGGTAAGGATTGCAAAAAAATAGACGAATGTATTAATAAATTATTTTGAAATAAGTTATTCATGATTAGATAACTTAAAAATAAACCTCATTCTTAATCTTTGCTTGTTTAGGACAATTTATTTAAGAAAACTATTTATACTTTTTACAATTTGCACTTTGACTATTACTAAATTTAAATTTAATAAAATAAATAGAGTAAGTTTTAAATATCAAAATAATCCAGAGCTAATTCATAAATAATTTATTTTGAAATATTAATAAATTAACTTACATCTGTTTAAAAGTGTGAACTTTTTTAAAATACATTATACTACATTATTAAATTTTGATTAATAACAGCTTAGACATTAGATTTTAAAACATTTAACAATGAAATATATAAAATTATAAGGGAATAACTTTTCCTAAACTTATCTATTATAGAAATACTTTTGTGATATAATACAAGATTTATTCACTAATTACTATCTATTAATACTATAAAAAATAAATTAATAAATAAATGATTAATAACAGTATAAGAAAAAATATAGATTAAGTTGTTTAAAATATGTAAGGCAATCGAGAAATTCTCGGCAACTTTTCTCGATTGCCTTACAATATGAAAAATCAAAAAAAATAAATCATCTTATTAATAATTAATATTATAGTTTATACCATTAAGTTTCAGTTTATCAATTCTAATAATTGTCTGAATATTAATAAATTATACCAATTCAACGTTCAATGCAAGCTTTACAATCACCACTTCTTATCTTTATTTCCCTAAAGTTTTGACTTTGAATTTACAGCTCGATAGGTTGACATTGCATCTTTCCTAATTTGACTAATGATTTTTGCTGACGTTTTTTAACTTCGCATTAGTTGGACCCATAACAATTACACAATGATTGAGTACATTACAGTAACTATATAATTTTATTTATTAACTATAAACTTTATTTATCTAATTAATTAGTATTCTATTGAAATTATTACGATTTAATGACAACTAAATATCTTTTTACTAAATGTAAATTAATTATTAAGAAGTTTTTGCAGGCGAATTTTCGACTCAAACTGATACATATTGTGATGAACTAAGATATTTCGATAGCCCTTTTAAATCTAGTAGTACATCTATTGCCCTGTATGTATTACCAATCTGATATTTTGCAAGAATGGACATTATTTACCTTTTCATATATTTTATTTATTAATTTATTAAATAAAATATGTAATAAGATTTCTATAATTTGCAAAAATATTTACTCATCCTCTAAATCCTCAAGTTCAAATACTTAAAAACATCCACATAGATTTGCATGAATGTGCTGATGAGCCATTTAATTTGTAGATTCAATGGTCGAATTGCATTATACTGATATTTTCATGTGTGGAAAGGATTTCTCTTGACGAATTACTCAGAAGTTTCTAAATAAGATAAAAGCTCTCAATCCAATCACAATCAGGTTTGCTATCCTTATTCGTAGAGAAAAAAAGTCCCCCTACAGATTGTAATTAGATTAAGCTATGATGTAGTCATAGATGTACCTTTTAGCACTCTAGTCCAACCTCTGGAGCACACTATAAAATAATTCATGCAATCCTCCAAACTTTAGATCTAATGTCGTTGTATGCCATATCACTATGTAGTTATACGCTGCATGTTTATCTAATGCAATTGAGTAAGTAACAATGCTTACTATTAGTGAACTTTAGGAACGATATCCAAATCAAATCTATAAATGAATCTCATGAGAGTGGTGGAGTATTTTTTCCCGAAAGGGTCAATCTTAAGGAGGAGAGGAATAGATATAATAATATTCATAGTATGCAACAAAGCTGTTTTCTTGGATCAGTATATCATATTTAAAATGAGATATTGTTAAAAATGATTTCACTTCTAACACCGAAAATGTATGTGTAATGGTTATCTGCAGTGCTGTCACCATCATTATCGCTGACTTAAAGCCAGTGTAATCTCCTATGATTTTCCTTGAGTTGGTTTATAAATTATATTCGTAATTTTTCTTGGTATTTTAGATTTCATCCATTTCTGAATTAAGCCTCTTATCTTCAACAATTCATGGGTAAATATAGTAGTAGGTATAAAAGATAGCGCATTCTCTTTCCGTTTCTTTTGCTTTCATCCTACTTATTTAATATAATTTGAGATTACTTAAAGATGATATACTAATTGCTCTTTACTTTATTTTACAATTAATTACGATAATTCCTCAAAGTTATATAAATTTATTTTTAGATTTAAGAATTTTTGATAAAAAGACTTTTTAATCTATTAAAATCAATTACTATTCACACCCACAACAACTAATTGAAAGGACTAATGCTTGGTTATATCACAAATATTTATGATTTAATTTACATTTAATTTTAAAAATTAAAATTATTAATTCTAAGCTAATGAAAAAGTTGGTAACTTGTTTAAATTAATTAATTTCCTCCATATGTAATTTTACAATGACGTTTATAATATTTTGAAGCTTTAATTATATATTTATAGAAAAATTATTAAATGCTTAAAATATAAATAATAAAACTTAATATATAAGATAAAAATAAAAGCGAATAATATCAAGTGAGAATAAGTAATTAATAAGTATGTTATATCGTCAATCCACAAGCAGAAAGTATAAAGTAGCAAATTAGCATTATTATGAACTTCTTGCATGTAATGATTCTTTATTTGATATAAGATAAATTCTATTGTTATTTTTATATTATAAATTCACATGAATAAAATAAATTCTAATTACTTATTTAACGAATGAGCCTGAAATGAGTTTTAAAATAATTTAATAACATGGTTTTAGAAGTAACCAATATATTTTCAAAAAGAAAAATTGTAAATATTGTTTGTATCTTTTTAGAGTTCATTAAATCATTTAAATAATTTATATAATTGTTAGTCTACAATTAATTATCATGGAATTATCATTTAACTTAAATTAATATTATACCAACATACTACTTTTCTCAGTTTATATCATTAATCGTAATCATTGTAATTAATATACTTCAATCTCTAATACTTTGAAGTATTCTTATCCAGCTAAATATGTTTTAGCTTCATCTGATTAATACTTATATCCAATAGGTTTTTCATAAGTATTTCCTAAATTACTAAAACTAACTCTATTCTTATCACAATCATCTCTAATACCAATATCATTACCAAATGCACACATCCTTTCCTTATTATGTATAACTGCTTTATCTTTATTTTAATATTGTTTATGGATGGATCCCTTGCTCAAATTAAACACAAATGCAGAGGGGTCACCATAACATTCATAATCATATGTCCATGAAAGAGATGTATCATATATATCAATATATATATATATATATATATATAATAGTTTTTATTTTTAATTTGTTATTAATTCATTTTAGTTTATAGAATTCAAAATAATTAGTATGTGTATATTTTTACTTTTTAGTCTTTAATTTTAATGGAATATTTTATTTTGATAAATTAACTCTACAAAATTGATATCGATCATGAATTTTTAGAATTTAAAGTTAATTCAAAAATATATTAAACAGAAATGACTTATAGTGTCTTAAATTAAAAATGGAATACTTATAAACACAATCATTCTCCTCGATCTCGTAAGTAATTCACTTATTTTTCTAAATTTAAGAAAACTAAACACAAGTTATTAGCATATTTTACATTAAGTGTTTATTGATTTTTCATTGTTTAAAACTTACTTAAAGGTAGAATATTTAGAACTAAATCAAGTCACTTAAATAACAAAATTTTCTTCAAAATGAGAAAGAGTGACTGAAATTCATTTTATATAGTACATTTATAGTATACAGTATAGAAAGTTGATAATGATACTCAATCTAGTTGTTCGATAAACTAGAAATAAAAAGGAAAACTCAATTATAAAATAGTTACCTAAAAATAAATTTAAGACAGTTAGTAAATTTAAAACTATAGTCCTAATTTATCATCGCACTAATTAAGACTTTTTGCTTATAAGTTAAAACTATATTTAAATAATCATTTTTGTATCAGTTGTATTTTATCTCAGTAAATTAATTCCTAATCTTTTGTATTTTATCAATAATATCTCTGTTTAATTGTTAATTCACATTTATTAATGATAATAATCAAATTAGATATTTAAGAAAACAATTGCAATTAATTATTCGATCTTTGAAATTAATTTGCTTAAGTCTTTTCATATATTTATTAAACTTGTTATACTAAATCTTAATTTAAAAATATTTTAACTTACTGTATTCAAATTATCTGGTAAATACTTAAATATATAAATTTTATATATTTAAGTAGATGTGAATCCTCCAAATATTAAACCATATTCGCTTAGTATAAATGAAACAGTAGGTTATTTGCCATTACATAATTCATGAAATTTAGATGCTTTAAATCCATCTTTTGACCCTCTAAACAATAGTTGTATTTACTTAGTAGAATAGTTTGATATTTAATTTTACTCTATAAAATTTCATTAAATAAATATTTTTTTTGAAATTATTATTGAGAAAAAAATCATCATGCAAATTAAATATTGACATTAATAAAATAACTAGTAATAATTAACATCTAATTTTATATGTAATTGGAAAGTTATTAATAAACATATAAATTCATTCGGGGGGGGGGAAGTTTCCTGCCCCCAGACATTTTCCTGCCCCCAACATTAAATTTTATGTTTTTTGAAATAAATTTAATAGAAACAAATAAATTCAATTCCAATAACCATAACCATGTACTATACAACATTTATTATTATTTCATTTTCAAGGTACATAATTATTCGTTTATCAAATTATATATTACTGACAAGACTAAAATAAGTGTTTTTTTTAATTAATTTATGTAATTTTCATTAAATTTTAAATTGATTAAGGTAGAAATGATATTTGAAGCTAAATTTTTTAAAAAAACTACATCATAATTGATGATAAAGATTCTTTGAAAATTATAAAAATTTCATATTTTTATTTATGGGGCAGGAAACTACCTTTTTAGGGCAGGAAACTTCCCCCCTTGGATGCATATAAAATTTTGGGGCAGGAAACTTCCCCCCCAATCATTGTTAGATAAATAAGTATAATAAAAAATGGATTGAATTTCTTATACAAAGTTAATGCAAAAATCATTTAATTTTCCCATTTTTAAATTCTCTTTATGTTTTTGATGGGTATTTAATAATTTTATTAATATTTTATAAAATAAATATTAATAGGTATTATTGTTTTCTTATACGAGACAATTTTAATTTTATTTATTAAGGTATTTTTAATTAATTAATAAATTCTGTAATTGATATATGCTATGAGATGAGACTATGTTAAGTTTTGTTGATTTCATAATCAACAAGATATCTGAATAACTTCTTCTTATCTTAATCAGATAATTTCATACATTCTTCAACAGATGGTACTTATACAATACTTGGAATATTCTATTACATCATATCAGATTTATGTTATTTTACTTCTTCAATTTAATTCGATTTTTGCTCCTCACAAACTATATCTTGCTATTAAATTAAAATTATAATTAAATTTGTTTTAAAAAAAATTAAATTTAAATTATTTTCATATCTCTTAAATAATATTAATTGATATTATAGTATTATAAATAAGTTATATTAAAATGTTTTCTCATAATATTAAATTTAATTCAATGTTTAAAATGATATAATAGTTTAAAAAATTGAGATTAAAATAAATATTTGCTTATCTATCAATTGAATTTCTGATAATTTTTGCGTATATCTTTCAAACCCTTTAATTTACTTAGTATTTTAAACAAAAGCAACTTAGCTTTTAATCTCTCAATTTTAATCTTCTATTTATTTATCTTATAGATTTTATTTCAATCTAATTTCGTCAACACTCTTTTATAAGTTAATTAAATTTATTATATTTATAATGAATAAAGTTTGACTCTAACTTCAACTATAATTTTTAAATTATTTATAGATTTATTTAAATTAATTCGTCTATAGTATTCTATAATTGCTAGAATATAATCAATGTGAAAATAAGTATTTTATATAAATTGTTGGTTTAAAGTAATAAAATTAATTTGAGCTGAAAAGAAAAAATTTAAATTAGTTTGATATAAACTAGAAAGATAATTCAAAAATAATTACAAATCAATAACCTTAGTTTGTAATTCATTTTAAATAAATAAATAGAAAATATTGCATACAATATTTAAAATTATTTATGTTATAATTTCACGGATTAAAACTTATTTTTAAATAACTTAACTTCTAATTCTTGAAACACAGAATTATTTATTAATTTAATTTACAAAATCGTAAAATATTAATTATTACTTTATATTTTAAAAATTAAAAAAAAAGTTGTAAATTTCTAAATATTTTATCTATTATATAAAACTATTAAAGTTCAAATTGAAAAAATTATTATTTAGAGAATTGTCAAGTTTCATATCCGTAACATTTTTGACTTCCTTGGAAAGTGCATCATACTTAATAATTATATGATTAATAATAAACCAATAATTATTTATATTAATAAATTTATATATTTAATAGTTCTACATACAAAATATATGGTTAAACAATACATGAAATCATTTAAAATATAAGTTATTTCTCAAAATAATATATAGAAAAATTTTGTTCATATATTCATGAAATAAATAATTGTTTAATTATAATAAATTGATATACTTAAAATATGATAACCTTTTTTAAATGATTATAATATTATATCATTGACAGTCAATATGTTATCAATCTACTGTTTTATGGTCACAAACTGCTCATCATATTACGTCTTAGTTAGTTTAAATTAAGTTAAGTCATTTAAGGATTAATCAAGTTAACTATGCAACTGCTAAATATAAATATTAAATAAGCTTCAGTTATTAAGTATGATCATCTTTAAAGTCAAATATCTGATAACAATTCTACTCAATATTATTCAGGTTTTAATTTGTAATTTTAAGAGCATTTTCAAAAGCTTCAAGTCTTTCTTATAAGTTAACATTAAATACATTAATTAAGAAGTTATTGCTTGTGTGGACCTTGAACATATTAATTGATAAATTTATAAACAATTCAAAAGCGTTAGTGAGATCATTTTAAGAGGTTTCAATGTTTTTGTTTTATTCAAACTTTGTGGAGTTTATCAAGCTGATTAGTGCATTAACATCTTTATCTATCTACTCTTAAGTACTTAATATACAATTAAAATATTAATATACTTTCGAATTTTTATTCTATCGAAGTCTTAACTTTGTTTTCAAGAGCCTCTTTTAGATTTAAGAATTCTTCAGATTACTTCTATCTTGTTTATATATTCTAATTATTGTAAGGAAAATAATCGCATTTAATTTCTTAACTTAAACAAGACTTTATTCTTTTTTATATATGCTTAATTAATTTATTTTAAATTTACTACATTGATTCAACAGAAAGTTAAACTCAATTAAGACAAAGTTTATATTCCATTTCATTATTAAAAAGATTATTAAATTTTATTTTTAATAATACTTTACAATAATAATATTTACCTTTATATAAAAACTTTATAAAATATTATGAAATTATTTTAACTTTTTAAATAAAATATTCAATCTTTCTAATGTGACTTAATCAATGAAAGTTTATTACTGAACTCTAATCTTCTCTAGCTTATCAAACCAGTATTCTTGCTTATACTCTATTGATCAATTTATATTATATTTTAATAATCGTATTTGGTTAAAAGCCTATTAATCTAGCTTGGAATCAACTTAACAATATTAATAATATATCAATGTCTAATTCTGATTTGAGTTCTTCTTCGTTTCCTAGAGTTATTTAGCTTTAAGGGTCTGAAAAACTATTTTTTGGATTGTGTCCATGAAGGTGCAGTTTCTTAATATCTCTGTCATTTACTATGTTCTTCAATCAAACCTCATAATACATCTATAATTAATTCGAAACAATATACTATATTTAAAAAAAGATTATTCTACTGTAACTAAATTAATTTAATTATAAAATATTACAAGTATTAAATAGATTATATGATTTTTCAACTCTATCTATAATATCATCTCCCAAGTAATCCTTTTCTCTTCCAAGAGCCTTGTTAAATATCTTAAGAGAAAGATTTAATATTTTCATTAATTTAAATTAATATTTTAGACGGATCTCCGAATAAATATTTTCCAGTTCAGGTCTAACAAAGAGCAAGTATGAATGCAGTTTTTCAGGTGTGTACTCAGAACTGCCTCCTTAGTCTTTGATATGCTCCAAATGAGTAGGGTAGCACTTATAGCAAATAAGTTTCTTGCAAGGGTGGCAGTAGTGTTCAATATAGGCATTAGTATGCTCCATGCACTTTCAAAAACATAAATATTTGTTCAAAATGAGACACCCCCTCCCACTATATAATTAAGACCTCCTACCCTACCCTAAAGCGTAAACCCCTATCACCCTATAAAATGCCTTTCTTAAAATAAACTTTTTTCTTCTATCAGTGAATATAGCTCAAATATGAATTTCAAATAATTAATAAAAATTGTATAAAAATAATCTTTCCTGTTATGCATAAATCTTATTTCTTTAATTTTGAATATCTTATTTCAACTAAATTCGCCATTATTCTAAAAAAGCAATAATATAACTATCTTATTAATATTTAGAATTGCAAATGATATAAAAGAATTAAAATAATGTCATATGATTTTTTTTAGAGTAATAGTTAATTAAGTTGAAATATTACATTAAAATTATCAGAAATAGAATTTATGCATAATATTTAATATTATTTTTATAAAAAAAATTCTTTTAAAATTTGAAATAATTTATATTCTAAAGTATCTTGTGTAAAAAAGTCAAATAAAAAATCAATATAATAAAATAACATTTATAATATAACATAGAAATTCAGAATTGAGCTTTATTCACTGTTTGAAAAAATTTAATTTTAAAAAATAGTATTTTATAAGGTGAGAGGGATTCACTCTTTAGGGAGGGGAGGGGTCTAAATTATATGGTGGGAGGAGTGGTGTCTCGGTTTGAATAAAAATTAATACTTTATAGTAAGATGGTCTCTGCCCTCAACTTAGGCAAAGATTTACTCATCATTCTCGAAAATGAAATCAGATGCAATTTACTAGAAGAATTTAATCAATCGATAATAAAATTAGATTAATTAATTGAATGGTATGCTAGTCACTGTAGCAGCATTTGAAAGTGCCATTTTGTTGTTTACTTGGCAAAATATGCTTCTTCACACATTTCAAGCAAGCATTTCTGAATTTGCAGATTTTTGTTTTGCACTACAGTTCGATGGGCAGTCTTTTTCCAGTATTAAATATTTTCTTACATTTACCACAACATAAGTTTTCGTTCATTTTTGGAAGTAATTCTATAATAATTTATTTCTAAATGCTATTGAATAAAGAAATTTAATTGAATAATTATAATTAATATATTAAATTTGTTGATAATAATTTTATTTAAAATATATTAAACTAAATATAGTATATATAAACTGCTACAGAAACTATTAATTCTTCTAAAAGAATTTATTTATAGTTTAAATTCTAATAATAAATACTTGACATATGTAAATACAGTTAATACTTTCTTATTCTCAAATTTAAATATTGAGCTATATATAATTGAATTTGATTTTGGGATATTTGACTGTTTTTCAATTATACTGCTAACCAATTATTATAATTATTTTTTTTTTCTTTATTTAGCAATCATTTGAAATTAAAAAATAGTAATAAATCTAAATGTACGAAAATCCTCTTTTATATAATTCTTCTATTTATTATTTAATATATTGCATAAATACTTAGCTATCCGTAAAATATTAATGCAATATATCATAAATTAATTGTTACCTCTAAATAATTATTTTAATAAATCTAATAAAGTTATAAAACTTAATTATTAATGAAATTCTGTTTTATTTCTGAATATTTTTAGTATTAATACATTAAATTAATGCTAAAAATTTTTCAAATTTATTTTTACAATTATTAGGCAATGAAATAATTAATAGAAGCAAAGCTCTCTTTTATTTATATATATTTTCTTTAAATTTATAATATAATATTAATGAAAGAATTATTTTTAGCAATATACCTATTCCAGAGATTATTGACCAACAATCTAAAATATGATTAAATAAAATTTATATCATGGTTTTTACTAAGAAATTGAATTAAAAATATTTTAGAAGTTTAACTTATCACTTTTGTTATGAAATTAAATTTGAATCAATGGATAATTTAAATATTTTACCATCAAATAAATTATTTTAAAATTAAAACATTTGTATAAAATTTCTAGTAACATCATATAGCCCTAATATTCTTTAAAAATTATTAGGTGAAAAATGCATATAATATAAATTATTGACTAGAATAATTATTTCCAAAAATTAAAATTAATAAATCGATTTAACTTAAAGAAGATAAAAGTAAAAATAGATATAATTAGATTATGAAAAAACTAAAATATTAATATAATATTTGTTGTTAGAGTATTCTTTGTTTTTTGAGATGTATATTTTTATGAATTTAATAGTCACTCTAATAATTTTAATATTGCTTGAATAGATTTTCTAGTTAGTATTAGTTCTTTGATCAACACAAATTTTCTTATTAATTCTATTTTTAAATTAATCTAATCATTTTGTCTGTAATGCTCTATTCTTGACTTTTTGGTATTATTAAAATTTACAGCATTTGCATAAATTAAATTGTAAATAATAATTTAAAAATATTTATCTATATGAATTCATTTTTCTTAACTCTTACAAATCCATAGGATTAATATAATTTTCTTTTTTATTATCTCGAAGTTTGTGCTATACTATTATTTCCTAATCTTTATATATTAAAAAATCAATTTAATATCTAATCGTATGTTAAATACAAAGAAAAATTGAAAATATACAAAAGTATAATTAATTATGTAATTTATTTTATGAATGCTTAAATTAAAAACGAAACAAACTGGTAAATTAATAGTTTTTTTTTAAATATAAAACGATTAAAAATAAATATTAAGTGTGTTTGTGAAAATGAAATTAAATTCAAAATAGATTGATTATATTTAATATTTTAAAATGCCTAAAGCAAAATAAATGCCATGTCATTCAGTTATATATAAAAATCATATCTAGATTTATTTTAAAGTGTCTTGTTGGAGAATAAAGATTTTTAGTAAAACAATATTTAAAAAAAATAATTAAAAAATTGCCCTGCATTATTATCAAATGGTAATTAAGAATAAGTATTACGTTTTTCCAAATAATTAATAAAGTTTGTTAGTATTATTAATCAATAATAATTTTTTACTTCTTTCAAAAAGTATAATGATAATTATAATATTCTTATTTATATATGCTATTTCTAAATTTTATACCTATTATCTATATATTTCAATACTCAAATTTAGCATTGATTATTTTTAATTCTAAATAAAAGAATCTTTATCTATTATACTTTATCATTTATAAATATAAATTTATCAAATAAAATAATTTAGTTATTAATTGAAAATAATTTAGTTATTTGAATTCTAAGCACAATTTGAATTGAAGTTAGATTTAAAATTGTGTAGTAATAATATTTATGTGATATTTAAATTAAATATCACATATATTAAATTTAATATTAATTTTAAATATTTAGAAATTCTTATTAATATTTTGCCTTGCGTATTTTATAAAAAATATTGGGGTGGGGTGGTCATATCTAAACCAATGCGACATTACATACATGATCCAATCTGTATTTAATGTTTAAATATATGTTATTGGCAAATTTAGGGTCGAATAGTACTAATTACTTAATAAAATTAATTTGAGAAACTTTTAAAATCTATTATAATTAAAGATTAAAACTATTATATCATAAAATTAATTCTAATCTTTAAATAATTTATAGAATAAATTTATTATTTATTATTCATTATAATTATATAAATGAATAGTTAAACATACCAAAAATTTGGTGAAAGGGAAGTTTCCTGCACTGAGTAAAAATTTTTTTTATTATTTATTTAATCTTTATAACAACTATCAAACAACTTCAGGACTAATTTCAATTCTCTAAATTATTACTCGATTATTAATATCTCTATTAACATAGATTATAAGCACCATCCAAGCTCTATTGCGTTTCTTCAGAATACCAATTCATCTAAGAACTCTTTGGCATGTTATGCAGGAATTGAACCACTAAAAATATTTTTTAAGTATTTTAGATGATTCCAGGTGTTCTCAATTCTGTTAGTTGTTAAATAAACTCCCGGTACTACTCTTCCTATTAAACCTCTGTATCCTCCCCTCGGTTAATTAATGTAAGTTCCATGAAAGTACCCATTATTTCTGAGAAAGTTGTATTCCATCCATCCTTCTGTAATTATAGTACTACCCATGACATCATATTATCCAATTATATTTCTCAATGTTCTCTCATTTCTGTTATTAACACACACGATTACTGTTTTCTTGCTATCTCTTCCAAATAATCCTATCGCCCATACTTATCTTTCTCTTCTTCTTCTTCTTCTTTTTTAATTTGATAGAGGCCAATAACTAAAGAGGGATTGATCAGTTTCTATTACAACTTCATTGTTCATTTCTAATGTTGAATAGTACTAATTTTACTTGCATTCTGATATTCTATTTCTTAACTCATAGAGTATTGCTCTAATTGAACGAATTGACATTATATGTTCTTCGCTAACTGTTTGTCTTAGGATTTTATGTATCTTACTAGCATTGTTTCCATCAATGAAGTAGATGAAGATGATTCTCTTAATATTATTATTGGAGTTTTTGAGAATAACCAAAATATAGAATCCTTTCTAATACTTACTTTAAGAATGCAACGATTACATTAAAATTACTCACCATCAACTCAAGTACTACATTTCTATATTTACATACGATTCCAACAACTCTGAAATATTTCATCTGATATTAGTAGATTTCTGTCTATTAGCTATTAAATTGTCCTCTCTGTACTCATAGTAATTCCAAATATTGTATCCAATTGTTATTGAAATTCTGATTCAATCTATCTTGTTCTTTCCATACCTATATTTTATTAGACAACGTGTAACACTATAATTTCTTGAACTACTTAAGTGATGGAACAAAATCCTCATAAAAATTAATGGATCATAAAAATAATAAAATCTTTTTATGTCAAATTATTACATTAAAAAAAGTGCAGCAAACTTCCCCGCCCAAAATTGATAAGCATTTGCCTATATACCAATAAGATTAACAATTAAAATCTACTTAAAAAGCCAAATTATTGCAATTAAATCATACTTAAAGCCATTACTAAGATCAGTAAAGTTTGAAATGTAATAATAAGATAAGAAATTCTGGCAAAATAGTACACCATTAGCTATGTTAATGAGAATTGTACTATAAGACTTTCCAAGTGGTTTCAATGCAAAATAAATATATTATTAATTTGCCGAAATCAATCTTGATCTTCTTATAAGCTCATTTAGAAATTCTATTAATATATTGAGAGTCGAGTTAGGCAAAGTTTACTAATTATAGAGTAGAAACCTCAAACTTAGAGATAGATTTAAAGAAATGAATTGCCTATAACACATTTTGATGATTATAATCTTTGTATTTGAAGACTATCAGGTAACTTTGGATAATTGGCATGATTCAAAACCCCAAAACCCTTTCAGTAGTTT